>JASPKZ010008392.1:0-119310 GCA_030220185.1 Diploptera punctata
ATTAAATTATATATATTAACTTAATTTAAATGAATCAGATGCATTTTGTATTAGTAATGAAAATAAATAATTTTATTACGGTGTGTGTTTTGTAAACAAAGTAATGAGACGTTACTATCGTTATTCATATATATATATGAGCTGTTTCCTTTAATTTATCTATTTCCATATATTCCATTCAACAGTAATTCTACCCGAGGGCAGGTATTTAACTGCAATCATAGCATTTTCATGCTATGCATTGCAGCTCTACCAGGAAACTGTAGGTGTGGCAACTTCCCATTTCTTAATTAATATAAAATTATGGAATATTCCATAATTTTATATTAATTTTGAATAATACCTCAACGGAAACACATCTTGAATCTATAAAAGTTGATTACCGTTTCTTTCCACACCGGTGAAGAATCATGAAAATAATGATAAGGATGATGATGATGACGGGATGATTTTCAGGGACCATTACGCCCTGAGCTTCCTGACATTTATCTTACAGGTAAGGAAAAACTCCAAAAAAAATCTCACCCAGGAACTGTCCTGACCGGTAATATTTCCATTTATATACAAATTATTTATATAATGAAGCCTGGTAACATGTAGGCATTATGAAAATTAACGACGTTATTAAATAATAATAATTATATATATATATATATATATTACCTGATCAGAACCAAACGTGGGCCTGCTCCTTCGGAAAAAAGAGCATCTTACTGACTGCTCCACTGAAGCAAACGATACAAATGCTGCATGAAGAGAGACTTACCCCATCCACTTTATACTCAAACGAGTCACAACATGTAACAACATACTGGTGTGAATATCTTCAAACCTCTAAACTTCCCATCATCAAGAGCTGCGCCATCATTTTTTTTTTCAAAGGCTGTACATAAAGAACAACTTTTTACATAAAATAAAACAAAAATATAACAATATTTAAGGTATCTTTGATAATCAGCCGATCACAGCTGATACGAATGAGGAAGTTTGAAAATTACTTGTCCATATTTTATTATTCACACTTTTTTCATAGAATGTTTCAATAAATAATATCATAATGTGGCAAAATGTTAATGAGCAGAGAACGCTGCTACCTGATGAACATCCAGATAATGCACAATTCACTCTACCATCGTTGGCTGCTTTACTACAAGCTAGGAAGTGTGACAAAATTATCTATAATAAATAATAGTTTTAAAAAACTAAAAGAACACACTTTATTACAAAACTAAAAAATGAAAAATAATTTTAATTTCCAATACGTATGGCATAAAATTAAAGTGGTCAACAAAAAAATCATCTCCAACACATATAGAATAAAACTAGAGTTATCAACAAAAAGAAAATAATTTTACCATCAAAAGCGTAGGGTGCTCCATATCAATTAAAACATTTGATAATAAACAGATATTGGTAAGGTAAGCTCTCTAAGAAGAAAATGTAAAAATCATAAAAAGCACCCACGCTTTTGATGGTAAAATTATTTCTTTTTGTTGATAACTCTAGTTTTATTCTATATGTGTTGGAGATGATTTTTTTTTGGCCACTTTAATTTTATCCCAGGCGTATTGGAAATTAAAATTATTTTTTAGTTTTCTAATAAAGCGTGTTCTTTTAGTTTTTTAAAACTATTATTTATTTTTTTAGTTTTAATATTTTACAGAATAAGATAAAATGTAAATATATTTAAATTTGATACTATTGTAGTGTGAGCTAAAAGTAATACTCTTCTATAAAAAAACCCTCCCAGCCAGATTTGAACCAGCAACGAATGGATTACTGAAATTATATACCACTAAGAGTTCACTGCTCTACCAACTCAGCTCATACAATGATTGACTAAAAAGTCGACAAGTCCGCAACCTATTATACCAGTTTCCATTTTTTTTTTTTCGGATGATTCTGGCCAGGATTTTAGAAACAAAATATGAAATTATTGTATTGTCACGGGTCCTCTACACGTATACATGGTTTCAAGTCGATCCAATGTTCTAAGTGGGTGAAAATCACATTGAAAGATTCCGTTACATTGATACAAAAACACTTTTTTTTTATTTTCTGATTATTATGGCCAGGATTTTGGAAAATAAATATGAAATTATTGTAGTGCCACGGGTCCTCTACAAGTATACAAAGTTTCAAGTCGATCCAATGTTTCTAAGTGGGTGAAAATCGCGTTGAAAGATTCCATTACATTGATACAAAAACACTTTTTTTTCGATTTTCTGATGATTATGGCCAGGATTTTAGAAAATAAATATGGTGTATTGTCACAGGTTCTCTACAAGTATACAAAGTTTCAAGTTGATCCAATGATTTTAAGTGGGTAAAAATTGCGTTCAAAGATTCTGTTATATAGATAGATAGATAGATAGATAGATAGATAGATAGATAGATAGATAGATAGATAGATAGATAGATAGATAGATAGATAGATAGATAGATATAGATAGATAGATATAGATAGATAGATAGATAGATAGATAGATAGATAGATAGATAGATAGATAGATAGATAGATAGATAGATAGATAGATAGATAGATAGATAGATAGATAGATAGATAGATAGATAGATAGATATAGATAGATAGATAGATAGATAGATAGATAGATAGATAGATAGATAGATACAGGTCAAGCTAATATAAAGCGTGTAAAAATAAGTACATATCAATCCTACTACTTCATATTGTCAGCTTCCTTTAAAAGCGCATAAATCCAAAGAAAATAGAACAAATTATACCTCGTCATTTCAATTTAAATCTTACTTCTACACACTTCACATTGCCTGTATAATCTTTATACCAACAAAGCACATTACACAAGTTGATTGACGTCTCAGGTTAAAGCAGGATTTTAATATCTTAATAAATATGGAAGTTAAAGTTAATAATTTCATACTTCAAAATTGTATTAATATTTAAATATAACTTTAATAAAGAAAAAATCTAAATAATTCATTGTTGAATAAAAATGTCTCAGTAACAATTATAGAAATTGTATTACATAAGTCTTTCTAAATAATGCTTTTAAAAATTGTTTTAAGTCATTGTTGTCCAAATTATAAAGCTTTCTGTTATAACTGTAATAAGAACACCTGCTTTATTTCATATTTTTAAATAAAAGTATATCAAATTCCGATTCGATGTTAAAACAATTAACTTTTTGATTTTACAAATCAAATTAAAACTTTGTATTTAATAGATTATTAACCAATAGAATTTAAACCTAAACATCATGTGATGTAATAATGTTCTTTAAAATTATAAAGAATTACACTAGTCATTCTGCATACAACTTTCAACAAACAGAAGCAAGAAGATAAAATGTAATATTAATACAAGAGTAATTGATTTCAAACAAGAAAATAGTTTATTTTAATTGACAGTGAAGATTAATACCACTTAAATTTACTTAATTTGCTAGGAACCTACAAAGTGAATAAATGTGAAATTATTTCTACAACAAACACTTTTTTATGATTGTGAAGTGTTTTCCTCTCCACTGTAACAACTTCCAAACCTAAGAGGAGAATCCAGCTCTACCGAAAATTAAACCCAACCTGAACCAGTAATTCTTTTTGGGACACCAATCCTTCAAAAACTTACTACAACATCGGGCATGAAGAGAGCTGCTTCAAAACATCGCCACAACGTGGGAAAAGAATTATTCAAGGTGATTTATTTATGGAAAATTAACCTCTAGCATCTAAAGCGAGTTAATAGCAGTTTCAGGGGGTACAATAGGGGAAATGAACCACCAGCTCCTAAAGCTAGTTAATAGTAGATTCAAAGGGTTCGCTACCAGAAATGAACCTCCAGCTCCTAAAGCGAGTTAATAGTAGTTTCAGGGGGGTTCACTAGTGGAAATGAACCCCCCGCTCCTATAGCATGTTAATAGTAGTTTCAGGGGGTTCACTAGAGGAAATGAACCTCCAGCTCCTAAAGCGAGTTAATAGTAGTTTCAGGGGTTCACTAGAGGAAATGAACCTCTAGCTCCTAAAGCGAGTTAATAGTAGTTTCAGGGGGTTCACTAGAGGAAATGACCCTCCAGCTCCCAAAGCGAGTTAATAGTAGTTTCAGGGGGTTCACTAGAGGAAATGAACCTCCAGCTCCTAAAGCGAGTTAATAGTAATTTCAGGGGGTTCACTAGAGGAAATGAACCTCCAGCTCCTAAAGCGAGTTAATTGTAGTTTCAGGGGGTTCACTAGAGGAAATGAACCTCCAGCTCCTAAAGCGAGTTAATAGTAGTTTCAGGGTGTTCACTAGAGGAAATGAACCTCTAGCTCCTAAAGCGAGTTAATAGTAGTTTCAGGGGGTTCACTAGAGGAAATGACCCTCCAGCTCCCAAAGCGACTTAATTGAGGTTTCATGGGGTTCTCTAGAGTAAATGAACCTCCAGCTCTTATAGCGAGTTAATAGTAGTTTCAGTGGGTTCACTAGAGGTAATGAACCTCCAGCTCCCAAAGCGAGTTAATAGTAGTTTCAGGGGGTTCACTAGAGGAAATGAACCTCTAGCTCCTAAAGCGAGTTAATAGTAGTTTCAGGGGGTTCACTAGAGTAAATGACCCTCCAGCTCCCAAAGCGACTTAATTGAAGTTTCAGGGGGTTCTCTAGAGTAAATGAACCTCCAGCTCTTATAGCGAGTTAATAGTAGTTACAGGGGGTTCACTAGAGGAAATGAACCTCCAGCTCCTAAAGCGAGTTAATTGTAGTTTCAGGGGGTTCACTAGAGGAAATGAACCTTCAGCTCCTAAAGCGAGTTAATTGTAGTATCAGGGGGTTCACTAGAGGAAATGAACCTCCAGCTCCTAAAGCGAGTTAATTGTAGTATCAGGGGGTTCACTAGAGGAAATGAACCTGTAGCTCCTAAAGCGAGTTAGTAGTAGTTTCAGGGGGTTCACTAGAGGAAATGAACCTTCAGCTCCTAAAGCGAGTTAATTGTAGTTTCAGGGGGTTCACTAGAGGAAATGAACCTCCAGCTCCTAAAGCGAGTTAATTGTAGTTTCAGGGGGTTCACTAGAGGAAATGAACCTTCAGCTCCTAAAGCGAGTTAATAGTAGTTTCAGGGGGTTCACTAGAGGAAATGAACCTCCAGCTCCTAAAGCGAGTTAATTGTAGTTTCAGGGGGTTCACTAGAGGAAATGAACCTCCAGCTCCTAAAGCGAGTTAATTGTAGTTTCAGGGGGTTCACTAGAAGAAATGAACCTCCAGCTCCTAAAGCGAGCTAATAGTAGTTTCAGGGGGTTCACTAGAGGTAATGAACCTCCAGCTCCCAAAGCGAGTCAATAGTAGTTTCCGGGGGTTCACTAGAGGAAATGAACCTCCCGCTCCTAAAGCGAGTTAATTGTAGTTTCTGTGGGTTCACTAGAGGAAATGAACCTCCACCACCTAAAGCGAGTTAATAGTAGTTTCCGGGGGTTCACTAGAGCAAATGAACCTTTCGCTCCTAAAGCGAGTTAATTGTAGTTTCAGGGGGTTCACTAGAGTAAATGACCCTCCAGCTCCCAAAGCGACTTAATTGAAGCTTCAGGGGGTTCCCTAGAGTAAATGAACCTCCAGCTCTTATAGCGAGTTAATAGTAGTTACAGGGGGTTCACTAGAGGAAATGAACCTCCAGCTCCTAAAGCGAGTTAATTGTAGTTTCAGGGGGTTCACTAGAGGAAATGAACCTTCAGCTCCTAAAGCGAGTTAATTGTAGTATCAGGGGGTTCACTAGAGGAAATGAACCTCCAGCTCCTAAAGCGAGTTAATTGTAGTATCAGGGGGTTCACTAGAGGAAATGAACCTGTAGCTCCTAAAGCGAGTTAGTAGTAGTTTCAGGGGGTTCACTAGAGGAAATGAACCTTCAGCTCCTAAAGCGAGTTAATTGTAGTTTCAGGGGGTTCACTAGAGGAAATGAACCTCCAGCTCCTAAAACGAGTTAATTGTAGTTTCAGGGGGTTCACTAGAGGAAATGAACCTTCAGCTCCTAAAGCGAGTTAATAGTAGTTTCAGGGGGTTCACTAGAGGAAATGAACCTCCAGCTCCTAAAGCGAGTTAATTGTAGTTTCAGGGGGTTCACTAAGGAGGAAATGAACCTCCAGCTCCTAAAGCGAGTTAATTGTAGTTTCAGGGGGTTCACTAGAGGAAATGAACCTCCAGCTCCTAAAGCGAGTTAATAGTAGTTTCAGGGGGTTCACTAGAGGTAATGAACCTCCAGCTCCCAAAGCGAGTCAATAGTAGTTTCCGGGGGTTCACTAGAGGAAATGAACCTCCCGCTCCTAAAGCGAGTTAATTGTAGTTTCTGTGGGTTCACTAGAGGAAATGAACCTCCACCACCTAAAGCGAGTTAATAGTAGTTTCCGGGGGTTCACTAGAGCAAATGAACCTTTCGCTCCTAAAGCGAGTTAATTGTAGTTTCAGGGGGTTCACTAGAGGAAATGAACCTCCAGCACCTAAAGCGAGTTAATAGTAGTTTCAAAGGGTTCACTAGAGCAAATGAACCTCCAGCTCCCAAAGCGAGTCAATAGTAGTTTCAGGGGGTTCACTAGAAAAAATGAACCTCCAGCTCCTAAAGCGAGTTAATAGTAGTTTCAGTGGGTTCACTAGACGAAATGAACCTCCAGCTCCCAAAGCGAGTCAATAGTAGTTTCAGGGGGTTCACTAGAGGAAATGAACCTCCCGCTCCTAAAGCGAGTTAATTGTAGTTTCAGGGGGTTCACTAGAGGAAATGAACCTCCAGCTCCCAAAGCGAGTCAATAGTAGTTTCAGGGGGTTCACTAGAGGAAATGAACCTCCCGCTCCTAAAGCGAGTTAATTGTAGTTTCAGTGGGTTCACTAGAGGAAATGAACCTCCAGCACCTAAAGCGAGTTAATAGTAGTTTCAGGGGGTTCACTAGAGCAAATGAACCTCCAGCTCCCAAAGCGAGTCAATAGTAGTTTCAGGGGGTTCACTAGAGGAAACGAACCTCCCGCTCCTAAAGCGAGTTAATTGTAGTTTCAGTGGGTTCACTAGAGGAAATGAACCTCCACACCTAAAGCGAGTTAATAGTAGTTTCAGTGGGTTCACTAGAGGAAATGAACCTCCAGCTCCCAAAGCGAGTCAATAGTAGTTTCAGGGGGTTCACTAGAGGAAATGAACCTCACGCTCCTAAAGCGAGTTAATTGTAGTTTCAGTGGGTTCACTAGAGGTAATGAACCTCCACACCTAAAGTGAGTTAATACTAGTTTCAGGGGGTTCACCAGAGAAAATAAACCCCCAGCTCCTATAGCGAGTTAATAGTAGTTTCAGGGGTTCACTAGAGGAAATGAACCTCCAGCACCTAAAGTGAATTAATAGTAGTTTCAGGGGGTTCACTAGAGGAAATGAACCTCCAGCACCTAAAGTGAGTTAATACTAGTTTCAGGGGGTTCACCAGAGAAAATAAACCCCCAGCTCCTATAGCGAGTTAATAGTAGTTTCAGGGGTTCACTAGAGGAAATGAACCTCCAGCACCTAAAGTGAATTAATAGTAGTTTCAGGGGGTTCACTAGAGGAAATGAACCTCCAGCTCCCAAAGCGAGTTAATAGTAGTTTCAGGGGTTCACTAGAGGAAATGAACCTCCAGCACCTAAAGCGAATTAATAGTAGTTTCAGGGGGTTCACTAGAGGAAATGTACCTCCAGCTCCCAAAGCGAGTTAATAGTAGTTTCAGGGGGTTCACTATGGGAAATGAACCTCCAGCACCTAAGCTAGTTAATAGTAGTTTCAGGGGGTTCACTAGAGGAAATGAACCCCCAGTTCCTATAGCGACTTACTAGTAGTTTCAGGGGGTTCAATAGGGGAAATGAACCTCCAGCACCTAAAGAGAGTTAATAGTAGTTTCGGGGGTTCACTAGAGGAAATGAACCTCCAGCTCCTCTATAGCGTTAATGTAGTTTCAGGGGGTTCACTAGAGGAAATGAACCTCCAGCTCCTATAGCGAGTTAATAGTAGTTTCAGGGGGTTCAATAGGGGAAATTAACCTCCAGCTCCAAAAGCGAGTTAATAGTAGTTTCAGGGTGTTCAATAGGGGAAATGAACCTCCACCTCCTAAAGCGAGTTATTAGTAGTTTCAGGGGGTTCACTAGAGGAAATGAACTTCCAGCACCTAAAGCGAGATATTACTAGTTTCAGGGGGTTCACTAGACGAAATGAACCTCCCGCTCCTAAAGCGAGTTAATAGTCGTTTTAAAGGGTTCACTACCGGAAATGAACCTCCAGCTCCTAAATAGAGTTAATTGTAGTTTCAGGTGGTTCACTAGAGGAAATGAACCTCCAGCACCTAAAGTGAGTTAATACTAGTTTCAGGGGGTTCACCAGAGAAAATAAACCCCCAGCTCCTATAGCGAGTTATAGTAGTTTCAGGGGTTCACTAGAGGAAATGAACCTCCAGCACCTAAAGTGAATTAATAGTCGTTTCAGGGGGTTCACTAGAGGAAATGAACCTCCAGCACCCAAAGCGAGTTAATAGTAGTTTCAGGTGGGTTCACTAGAGGAAATGAACCACCAGCACCTCAAGCGAGTTAATAGTAGTTTCAGGGGGTTCACTATGGGAAATGAACCTCCAGCACCTAAAGCTAGTTAATAGTAGTTTCAGGGGGCTCACTAGAGGAAAAGAGCCCCCAGCTCCTATAGCGAGTTACTAGTAGTTTCAGGGGGTTCAATAGGGGAAATGTACCTCCAGCACCTAAAGAGAGTTAATAGTAGGTTCGGGGGTTCACTAGAGATAATGAACCTCCAGCTCCTCTATAGAGTTAATTGTAGTTTCAGGGGGTTCACTAGAGGAAATGAACCTCCAGCTCCTAAAGCGAGTTAATAGTAGTTTCAGTGGGTTCACTTGAAAAAATGAATACCCAGCTCCTATAGCGAGTTAATAGTAGTTTCAGTGGGTTTACTAGAGGAAATGAACCCCCAGCTCCTATAGCGAGTTAATAGTAGTTTCAGGGGGTTCAATAGGGGAAATGAACCTCCACCTCCTAAAGCGAGTTATTAGTAGTTTCAGGGGGTTCACTAGAGGAAATGAACCTCCAGCACCTAAAGCGAGACATTACTAGTTTCATAAGGTTCACTAGAGGAAATGAACCTCCAGCTCTTATAGCGAGTTAATAGTAGTTTCAGGGGGTTCACTAGAGGAAATGAACCTCCAGCTCCTAAAGCGAGTTAATTGTAGTTTCAGGGGGTTCACTAGAGGAAATGAACCTTCAGCTCCTAAAGCGAGTTAATATGTAGTTCAGGGGGTTCACTAGAGGAAATGAACCTCCAGCTCCTAAAGCGAGTTAATAGTAATTTCAGGGGGTTCACTAGAGGAAATGAACCTCCAGCTCCTAAAGCGAGTTAATTGTAGTTTCAGGGGGTTCACTAGAGGAAATGAACCTCCAGCTCCTAAAGCGAGTTAATAGTAGTTTCAGGGTGTTCACTAGAGGAAATGAACCTCTAGCTCCTAAAGCGAGTTAATAGTAGTTTCAGGGGGTTCACTAGAGGAAATGACCCTCCAGCTCCCAAAGCGACTTAATTGAAGTTTCATGGGGTTCTCTAGAGTAAATGAACCTCCAGCTCTTATAGCGAAGTTAATAGTAGTTTCAGTGGGTTCACTAGAGGTAATGAACCTCCAGCTCCAAAGCGAGTTAATAGTAGTTTCAGGGGGTTCACTAGAGGAAATGAACCTCTAGCTCCTAAAGCGAGTTAATAGTAGTTTCAGGGGTTCACTAGAGATAAATGACCCTCCAGCTCCCAAAGCGACTTAATTGAAGTTTCAGGGGGTTCCCTAGAGTAAATGAACCTCCAGCTCTTATAGCGAGTTAATAGTAGTTACAGGGGGTTCACTAGAGGAAATGAACCTCCAGCTCCTAAAGCGAGTTAATTGTAGTTTCAGGGGGTTCACTAGAGGAAATGAACCTTCAGCTCCTAAAGCGAGTTAATTGTAGTATCAGGGGTTCACTAGAGGAAATGAACCTCCAGCTCCTAAAGCGAGTTAATTGTAGTATCAGGGGGTTCACTAGAGGAAATGAACCTGTAGCTCCTAAAGCGAGTTAGTAGTAGTTTCAGGGGGTTCACTAGAGGAAATGAACCTTCAGCTCCTAAAGCGAGTTAATTGTAGTTTCAGGGGGTTCACTAGAGGAAATGAACCTCCAGCTCCTAAAACGAGTTAATTGTAGTTTCAGGGGGTTCACTAGAGGAAATGAACCTTCAGCTCCTAAAGCGAGTTAATAGTAGTTTCAGGGGGTTCACTAGAGGAAATGAACCTCCAGCTCCTAAAGCGAGTTAATTGTAGTTTCAGGGGGTTCACTAGAGGAAATGAACCTCCAGCTCCTAAAACGAGTTAATTGTAGTTTCAGGGGGTTCACTAGAGGAAATGAACCTCCAGCTCCTAAAGGAGTTAATAGTAGTTTCAGGGGGTCACTAGAGGTAATGAACCTCCAGCTCCCAAAGCGAGTCAATAGTAGTTTCCGGGGGTTCACTAGAGGAAATGAATCTCCCGCTCCTAAAGCGAGTTAATTGTAGTTTCTGTGGGTTCACTAGAGGAAATGAACCTCCACCACCTAAAGCGAGTTAATAGTAGTTTCCGGGGGTTCACTAGAGCAAATGAACCTTTCGCTCCTAAAGCGAGTTAATTGTAGTTTCAGGGGGTTCACTAGAGGAAATGAACCTCCAGCACCTAAAGCGAGTTAATAGTAGTTTCAAAGGGTTCACTAGAGCAAATGAACCTCCAGCTCCCAAAGCGAGTCAATAGTAGTTTCAGGGGGTTCACTAGAAAAAATGAACCTCCAGCTCCTAAAGCGAGTTAATAGTAGTTTCAGTGGGTTCACTAGACGAAATGAACCTCCAGCTCCAAAGCGAGTCAATAGTAGTTTCAGGGGGTTCACTAGAGGAAATGAACCTCCCGCTCCTGAAGCGAGTTAATTGTAGTTTCAGGGGGTTCACTAGAGGAAATGAACCTCCAGCTCCCAAAGCGAGTCAATAGTAGTTTCAGGGGGTTCACTAGAGGAAATGAACCTCCCGCTCCTAAAGCGAGTTAATTGTAGTTTCAGTGGGTTCACTAGAGGAAATGAACCTCCAGCACCTAAAGCGAGTTAATAGTAGTTTCAGGGGGTTCACTAGAGCAAATGAACCTCCAGCTCCCAAAGCGAGTCAATAGTAGTTTCAGGGGGTTCACTAGAGGAAATGAACCTCCCGCTCCTAAAGCGAGTTAATTGTAGTTTCAGTGGGTTCACTAGAGGAAATGAACCTCCACACCTAAAGCGAGTTAATAGTAGTTTCAGTGGGTTCACTAGAGGAAATGAACCTCCAGCTCCCAAAGCGAGTCAATAGTAGTTTCAGGGGGTTCACTAGAGGAAATGAACCTCACGCTCCTACAGCGAGTTAATTGTAGTTTCAGTGGGTTCACTAGAGGTAATGAACCTCCACACCTAAAGTGAGTTAATACTAGTTTCAGGGGGTTCACCAGAGAAAATAAACCCCCAGCTCCTATAGCGAGTTAATAGTAGTTTCTGGGGTTCACTAGAGGAAATGAACCTCCAGCACCTAAAGTGAGTTAATACTAGTTTCAGGGGGTTCGCCAGAGAAAATAAACCCCCAGCTCCTATAGCGAGTTAATAGTAGTTTCAGGGGTTCACTAGAGGAAATGAACCTCCAGCACCTAAAGTGAATTAATAGTAGTTTCAGGGGGTTCACTAGAGGAAATGAACCTCCAGCTCCCAAAGCGAGTTAATAGTAGTTTCAGGGGTTCACTAGAGGAAATGAACCTCCAGCACTTAAAGCGAATTAATAGTAGTTTCAGGGGGTTCACTAGAGGAAATGTACCTCCAGCTCCCAAAGCGAGTTAATAGTAGTTTCAGGGGGTTCACTATGGGAAATGAACCTCCAGCACCTAAGCTAGTTAACAGTAGTTTCAGGGGGTTCACTAGAGGAAATGAACCCCCAGCTCCTATAGCGACTTACTAGTATTTTCAGGGGGTTCAATAGGGGAAATGAACCTCCAGCACCTAAAGAGAGTTAATAGTAGTTTCGGGGGTTCACTAGAGGAAATGAACCTCCAGCTCCTCTATAGCGTTAATGTAGTTTCAGGGGGTTCACTAGAGGAAATGAACCTCCAGCTCCTATAGCGAGTTAATAGTAGTTTCAGGGGTTCAATAGGGAAATTAACCTCCAGCTCCAAAAGCGAGTTAATAGTAGTTTCAGGGTGTTCAATAGGGGAAATGAACCTCCACCTCCTAAAGCGAGTTATTAGTAGTTTCAGGGGGTTCACTAGAGGAAATGAACTTCCAGCACCTAAAGCGAGATATTACTAGTTTCAGGGGGTTCACTAGACGAAATGAACCTCCCGCTCCTAAAGCGAGTTAATAGTTGTTTTAAAGGGTTCACTACCGGAAATGAACCTCCAGCTCCTAAATAGAGTTAATTGTAGTTTCAGGTGGTTCACTAGAGGAAATGAACCTCCAGCACCTAAAGTGAGTTAATACTAGTTTCAGGGGGTTCACCAGAGAAAATAAACCCCCAGCTCCTATAGCGAGTTAATAGTAGTTTCAGGGGTTCACTAGAGGAAATGAACCTCCAGCACCTAAAGTGAATTAATAGTCGTTTCAGGGGGTTCACTAGAGGAAATAAACCTCCAGCACCCAAAGCGAGTTAATAGTAGTTTCAGGTGGGTTCACTAGAGGAAATGAACCACCAGCACCTCAAGCGAGTTAATAGTAGTTTCAGGGGGTTCACTATGGGAAATGAACCTCCAGCACCTAAAGCTAGTTAATAGTAGTTTCAGGGGGCTCACTAGAGGAAAAGAGCCCCCAGCTCCTATAGCGAGTTACTAGTAGTTTCAGGGGGTTCAATAGGGGAAATGTACCTCCAGCACCTAAAGAGAGTTAATATAGTAGGTTCGGGGGTTCACTAGAGATAATGAACCTCCAGCTCCTCTATAGAGTTAATTGTAGTTTCAGGGGGTTCACTAGAGGAAATGAACCTCCAGCTCCTAAAGCGAGTTAATAGTAGTTTCAGTGGGTTCACTTGAAAAAATGAATACCCAGCTCCTATAGCGAGTTAAATAGTAGTTTCAGTGGGTTTACTAGAGGAAATGAACCCCCAGCTCCTATAGCGAGTTAATAGTAGTTTCAGGGGGTTCAATAGGGGAAATGAACCTCCACCTCCTAAAGCGAGTTATTAGTAGTTTCAGGGGTTCACTAGAGGAAATGAACCTCCAGCACCTAAAGCGAGACATTACTAGTTTCAGAAGGTTCACTAGAGGAAATGAACTACCAGCTCCTAAAGCGAGTTAATAGTAGTTTCGGTGGGTTCACTAGAGGAAATGAACCTCCAGCTCCTAAAGCGAGTTAATAGTAGTTTCAGGGGGTTCACTAGAGGAAATGAACCTCCAGCTCCTAAAGCGAGTTAATTAGTAGTGTCAGGGAGTTCGCCAGAGAAAATAAACCTCCAGGTTATAAAGCGAGTAAAAAATAGTAGTTTCAGGGGGTTCACTAGAGGAAATGAACTTCCAGCTCCCAAGGCGACTTAATTGAAGTTTCAGGGGGTTCACTAGAGGAAATGAACCTCCAGCTCTGAAAGCGAGTTAATAGTAGTTTCGGGGGATTCACTAGAGGAAATGAACCTCCAGCTGCTGAAGCGAGTTAATAGTAGTATCAGGGGGTTCACTAGAGGAAATGAACCTCCAGCTCCTAAAGCGAGATAATAGTTTCAGGGGGTTCACTTGAGGAAATGAATCTCCTGCTCCTAAATAGAGTTAAATGTAGTTTCAGGGTGTTCACTAGAGGAAATGAACCTCCAGCTCCTAAAGCGAGATAATAGTAGTTTCAGGGGGTTCACTAGAGGAAATGAACCTCCAGCTCCTAAAGCGAGTTAATAGTAGTTTCAGGGGGTTCACTAGAGGAAATGAACCACCAGCTCCCAAAGCGACTTAATTGAAGTATCAGCGGGTTCTCCACAGGAAATGAACCTCCAGCTCTTATAGCGAGTTAATAGTAGTTACAGGGGGGTTCACTAGAGGAAATGAACCTCCAGCTCCTAAAGCGAGTTAATTGTAGTTTCAGGGGGTTCACTAGAGGAAATGAACCTTCAGCTCCTAAAGCGAGTTAATAGTAGTTTCAGGGGGTTCACTAGAGGAAATGAACCTCCAGCTCCTAAAGCGAGTTAATTGTAGTTTCAGGGGGTTCACTAGAGGAAATGAACCTCCAGCTCCTAAAGCGAGTTAATTGTAGTTTCAGGGGGTTCACCAGAGGAAATGAACCTCCAGCTCCTAAAGCGAGTTAATAGTAGTTTCAGGGGGTTCACTAGAGGAAATGAACCTCTAGCTCCTAAAGCGAGTTAATAGTAGTTTCAGGGGGTTCACTAGAGTAAATGACCCTCCAGCTCCCAAAGCGACTTAATTGAAGTTTCAGGGGGTTCTCTAGAGTAAATGAACCTCCAGCTCTTATAGCGAGTTAATAGTAGTTTCAGGGGGTTCACTAGAGGAAATGAACCTCCAGCTCCTAAAGCGAGTTAATTGTAGTTTCAGGGGGTTCACTAGAGGAAATGAACCTCCAGCTCCTAAAGCGAGTTAATAGTAGTTTCAGGGGGTTCACTAGAGGAAATGAACCTCCAGCTCCTAAAGCGAGTTAATAGTAGTTTCAGGGGGTTCACTAGAGGAAATGAACCTCCAGCTCCTAAAGCGAGTTAATAGTAGTTTCGGTGGGTTCATTAGAGGAAATGAACCTCCAGCTCCTAATGCGAGTTAATAGTAGTTTCAGGGGGTTCACTAGAGGAAATGAATCTCCAGCTCCTAAAGCGAGTTAATAGTAATTTCAGGGGGTTCACTAGAGGAAATGAACCCCAGCTCCTAAAGCGAGTTAATGTTGTATCACGGGGTTCACTAGAGGAAATGAACCTGCAGCTCCTAAAGCGAGTTAATAGTAATATCAGGGGGTTCACTAGAGGAAATGAACCTGCAGCTCCTAAAGCGAGTTAATAGTAATTTCAGGCGGTTCACTAGAGGAAATTAACCTTCAGCTCCTAAAGCGAGTTAATTGTAGTTTCAGGGGGTTCACTAGAGGAAATGAACCTCCAGATCCTAAAGCGAGTTAATGGTAGTTTCAGGGGGTTCACTATAGGAAATGAACCTCCAGCATCTAAAGCGAGATAATAGTAGTTTCTGGGGGTTAACTATAGGAAATGAACCTCCAGCTCCTAAACCGAGTTAATAGTAGTTTCAGGGGGTTCACTAGAGGAAATGAACCTCCAGCACCTAAATCGGGTTAATAGTAGTTTTTGGGGGTTCACTAGAGGAAATGAACTTCCAGCACCTAAAGCGAGGTAATAGTAGTTTCTGGGGGTTCACTAGAGGAAATGAAACTCCAGCACCTAAAGCGAGTTAATAGTAGTTTCAGGGGTTCACTAGAGGAAATGAACCTCCAGCTCCTAGACAAGCGAACTTTAATGGTATTTTCAGGGGGTTCACTAAAGGAAATGAACCTCCAGCTCCTAAAGCAAGTTAATAGTAGTTTCAGGGGGTTCACTAGAGGAAATGAACCTCCAGCTCCTAAAGCAGGTTAATAGTAGTTTCAGGGGGTTGACTAGAGGAAATGAACCTCCAGCTCCTAAAGCGAGTTAATAGTAGTTTCAGGGGGTACACTAGCGGAAATGAACCTCCAGCTCCTAAAGTGAGTTAATAGTAGTTTCAGGGGGTTCACTACGGGAAATGAACCTCCAGCTCCTAAAACGAGTTAATAGTAGTTTCAGGAGGTTCTAAATCGACTTGAGGTTTCAGGGGGTTAACATAGGGGGAAGGAACCGCTAACTACTGAAGCGAGTTAATTGAAGTTTCGGTGGGTTCATATAGGGAAAATTAACTGCTAGCTTCTAAAACGAATTAATTGAGGTTTGAGGTCGTAAAAGTACTTAGGATGGAAGTTAATAACGTCCCGAAATCCTTCTAGTAAGAAGTATATGAGGTGAGGTGTTGCTTCTTTTTTAATTATTGCTCATGGGAAAATAAAAAAATGTGAATCTAGGGCAGGAGCTCGGTTAAACCAGAGCCATAATTCAAATCTGGGCAATAAAGTGCCAACAAATTTCGCCAAAGGTGTTTTTTCTTCCAGACTACAGATTCTTTTACATGTCTAAAACCACACTAGGATTTTTATGTCATTAGAAATTATACACAGGAAAATAAAAAGATCAAAACACAAGAATTATTCAATCAAAGTACACTTAAAAAATATATTAATTCAAACATTTACGTATCATTCAATTTTTCAAAAATGTCCTCCGCTGTGGTCTCGATGTAGCGTGCTGTCTCGTCACGCATCGGAGCCTTGTTCGATCCCCGCTCGCGACAAGGTTTTTTCGGGGTTTTTCCTCACCTGTAAGACAAATGTCAGGATACTTTAAAGCCCAAACGGTCCCCGAACACCATCTGGCCATCATTATCATCAGTATCACGTTCACCTAATTAGATTAAGTTTAGTTTTAAGGCGTCTCCTGGCGCATCGTCATCACCTATCATATGACTGGGGCAGCATAACTCCGCCTTCCAGGCGCCCCAACCTCACAAGTGGGTTACAATTCGCCAATGCCAGGAGAGAATACCTGAAATGTCAAATGACAGAGGTAACATTGAACAAAAAAAATAGTAATAAATTTATCACTTCTCATCGAATGACAAATTAAATTTGAAGAGGAAAATATGCACTCTGGAGTACAGAACAGAGATATTGGGTTCAAATTCTGATTTAGACACATATATTTCGCTTCAAATTTAATTTACATATCATCCTATAAAGAATTACAACTTTTAAAAAAAATATTTAAAAAGCTCAACTTTATACTCAATAAAATGATTAAACCTAACAAAAACAAGGAAATGGAAGCAGAGAATAAATCACATGTTTATCAAATTGTATTATGATATAGGCAATTAAATTGGTATGTGCACGTACAACGAATGCAAGAAGAAAGGTTACCTAGAAAACATTGGAATGATGTCCACCCGGAATAAGAAGGAAAAGAAGACCCCAAAACTCGTGGATGCAAAAAACTACCTGGAATGAGAACAAGACGACTGGAGGACATTGAGTGGATGGATAGAGACGAGTGGGAAAGAAAAATAAATTTAGGCACAGAAATATGTGCAAACATTAAAAATCTGTATATAAATAAAAAAAATATCAGATAAAATGTGGGAATTGTAATAAAATCTACATAGGAAAAAACAAAGACAAATTTAAGAACCACATGAACATCTTAGGAATGTTAAAAATAGGGAAGTAGAAAAATTTGCAATAGGCACTCACACTTGGTCACACATTAAAGCAGGATTTTAATATCATAATAATATGGAAGTTAAAGTTAATAATTTTATACTTTGAAATTCTTTTACTATTTAAATATAACTTAAATAAAGAAAAAACACCTAAATAATTTGTTGTTCATTGTTGAATAAAAATTCTCAGTAACAATTAAAGAAATTGTATTACATAACAGTCTTTCTAAATAATGCTTTTAAAATTGTTTTAAGTCATTGCTGTCAGAATTATAAAGCTGTTATAACTGTAATAAGAACACCTGCTTAACTTGATATTTTTAAATGAAAGTAAACTCTGATTGGATGTTAAAACAATTAACTTTTTGATTTAACAAATCAAATTTAAACCTGGTATTTAATGGGCTATTAACCAATAGAATTTAAAATTACTATCATGTGATGTAATAATGTTTTTTAAAATTATAAAAGAATTACACTAGTCATTCTGCAGACAACTTTCCACGAAGATAGAAGCAAGAAGAGTTCTCAAAATAAAATGTAATATTTAATACAAGAGTAATTGATTCCGTCCCGTGCCGTAGCCGAGTGGTTAAGGCTGGAAGACTTGGCGCAGAGCTACGGGACTTGCGCTGGTTCGAGTCTCCATGGGGGAAGACATTTTCTCATGGTATTTCGGCAAGTATGGGACCGGTGCCCACCCAGCATCGTGATGCATTTGGGTAGCTACAGTAAGTAGCGGCTCCAGGTTGAGAAAACCAGCTATAACGGCTGGGGGACTCGACATGCTGACCACATGTCACCCCTACACTGGCTGATTATCATCTACCTCTGTGGTTGACACATGTGGATGTGAGGCCAGCAGCCGGCTGGTAGGCTAAGGACCTTGTAGGCCTGTCGCACCAGGAGTGGTAATTGATTCCAGGAAAGAAAATAATTTATTTTAATTGATAGTGAAGAATAATACCACTTAAATTTACTTAATCTGCTGGGAACCTACAAAGTGAATAAATTTGAAACTATTTCTACAAGAAACTTTTTTTTATGATTGTGAAGTGTTTTCCTATCCAGTGTACCAACTTCCGACCCTAAAAAGAGAATCCGGCTCTACCAAAAATCAAACTCAACCTGAACCAGTAATTCATTTTGGGACACCAATCCTTCAAAATGTTACTACAACATCGGGCATGAAGAGAATTACTGCTTCAAGATGTCACCACAACAGGGGACAGCAAATTACTTCAACATCAATTGAGAGGAAGGCTAAATTTATAAAATAAATAGAAATCCTAAAGAAACTCACAGCTGGGGGAAAAAATCTACATTTAAAAAATGAGACATTAATGAATTTTTTAATTTCTGGAGAATGATTTGGAATTTCATCGGTCTACCGACAGACATAGGAAGAAACAGTGCATCGCCATGACAGACCGGTCACAAAATATTGACAATGAAGAATTAATTACTCCAAAATCAATCCAAAAAGAAGACAACATATGAGATGATTTTTTATTGACATTATATTATAAATACATCATAGTATTACCCTTACAGAGTTTAAAACTTTCTTAATAATATACATTATAGCAATCTGCTAAATCACAAACCCCTCTTGTCCAAAATTATAAATTGTTCAGGAAGGAGAAAAAACAAATATCCAGAAGTTGTTAGAAATAAATAACAGTTTAAAAAACTAAAACAACACACTTTATTAGAAAACCGAACTAAAAAATTTAAAAATAATTTTAATTTCCAACACGCTTGGGATAAATAATTTTACCATCAAAAGCGTGGGGTGCTCTTTATCAATTAATATATATGACAATAAACAGATATTGGTAAATGTAAAGTCTCTAAGAAGAAAATGTAAAAATCATAAAAAGCATTTTTTTAGTTCACTTTTTTCTAATAAAGTGTGTTGTTTTAGTTTTTTAAAAAGTATTATTTATTTTTTAGTTTTAATATTTTACACAATAAGATAAAAACGTAAATATCTTTAAAATTCGATACTATTGTAGTATGAGCTGAAAGTAATACTCTTCTAAAAAAACCTCCCAGCTGGATTTGAACCAGTGACCTATGGATTACTGAAAATATATACCACTAGAGTTCACCACTCTACCAACAGAGCTCTTACAACGATTGACTAAAAAGTCGACAAGTCCGCAACCTATTATACCAGTTTTCATTTTTTTGATTTTCTGGTGATTCTGGCCATGATTTTAGAAACAAAATATGAAATTATTGTATTGTTACAGGTCTTTTATAAGTATACAAAGTTTCAAGTCGATCCAATGATTTTAAGTGGGTGAAAACTGTGTTGAAAGATTCCGTTAGATAGATAGATAGATAGAAAGATAGATACAGGTCAAGCTAATATAAAGCGTGTAAAAGTAAGACAAATAGTACTATAGGTTATGTAATTCCAGACCAAAAATGTGTGAAAATATTACAGAAACCAAAAAATTATTATGAAAAGTTTAGGGCAATAACATGATAATCCACATATTGTTCTTTCTGAGATATAAGGATTTTAATGTTTCAAAAAATTATAAATACTAATTGTGCAGTATTGTTGTTAATACATTGTGTGTCTATATGTTTTAACTCCTCACTGATGCACTTACGTACAAATGATTTTATGGATATTTCAATACATTTATTTGCTATCATTGTAATTTATGGCATTTCCTAACAAAATGTGGCTTATGTTATTGTCCTAAGGCCTTCATATATATAGATTAATTGTTGGGTTTCTTCCTAAAATAGAGGAGATGAGTTTTTACATCAAATGATTTTATTACAATTTGTTTTTTTCAATTTATTATTTTACAATTGTACTACTTCACAATCCTATCAAGAATATGCTTCTCTATGAATGGAAGCGAAAAATTTCTTTCATGTCTTCTTCACGCAGGTAAAATCAAAAGTTTTTTGATGTCTTCCATTTCCTCTTGACTTATGGAGAAAAGCCCATTATAGACTCTCAACATTGGGTATAAAGGAACAATCCCTTTTGACAAGTTAAAAGCTGATACCAAGTCCGTCGCTGTGGCGTAGTCAGTAGAGTCCCTACCTTCCACTCCGGCGACCCAGATTTGAATCCCTGTGGGGTAAATGATTTTAAAATCTCAACCTTGGGACTGGGTGTGTGTGTGTGTTGTGTCCAGTTGTACCCATTGGGTTTAATTCCTCTAAAAATGTTGGTACCATCAATATGTCTCGTGTCTGTCATGAACAGTACTGGTTGTATTGTGATACCATGAATGTGACTTTTTGTCTGATGGTATATTGGCTCCTTTGGTTTCCTCAGAAATAGTTATCATCATCATCCAGTATCATGGCAGCTGCCGCCGTCTTCCAGAAACCAAACAACATTCCTCACTGTCCATCCATTGATCTTCCTCCATTCCTCTGATATTCATAGCTGCTTGTACCCCTTCTATCCAAGTTTTCTTCGGTCTTCCTCTCTTCCTCCTTTCCATTGGGATCCATTCCATAACAATTTTTGGCAATCTTTGCTCTGGCATTCTTTTCACATGACCATACCACTGCAATCTTTTCTTTTCTATAATGTCTATGATGTTCGGCTCCTCTTGTACACCCATAATTTCCCTTATTTCTTTATTTCCTATTCTATCCATTCTAGATTTTCCAGCTGATCTTCTTAAAACATCCATTTCTGTACTTAAAATCTTTTCATTTCCCTAGTAGGAATTTGCCAAACTTCAGCACCATATGTTAAAATGCTCTGAATTATGGTTTGATATATTTGTAATTTTCTATTTTTTGTAATATTTTTGCTCCACCAAACAGAGTTTAAAGCATTTATTGCTTGTTTTGTTTGTGCGATTCTATTTTTAATTTCCACTGTGTTATCGCCTGAATGGTCTAATTTTGTTCCTAAATAAGTGCATTCAATACTAGGTTTTAGTTCTTCTCCATTGTTGAAATTTATATTTTCCATTTCTTCTCCTACACACAGGTATTTAGTTTTCTCAACGTTTATCTAAAGTCCCTATTTTTCATATTCTTCTTTTAGTTTTTTAGCCATATATTCTATGTCATCGCGGTCCTGTGCTATTAATACCTAGTCATCTGCAAAATTTAGTGAATATACATGTGTATTTTGGATGGGTATGCCCAATTTTTGACATTTTTTCCTCCAGTCTCTTAGAAATAGTTATATTTTTATAACCGAAAACATGATCGAAGTCTTCAAGGTCCGACATCTTGGATAAAGCAGCGAGGTAAGCAGCAAAGTTTCAAAGTACATCGATTACCATCGGTTCCTCACTATTCGTTCTCTGCAAAGTCACCTCGCCAGGTAGCTTAGGAATTTTGACAATTATTATCGCATGAACAGACTTTTGAGTACGCAAAAACGTCTTTGGATGCAACTTTCTCAGCAGACAACAACCTTTACGGTCCAATGCGTTCATAAATACGACCCTTAGTCCTCTTGCTTCCCAATAAAGTCCTGCGATGTCTTTCCTGTCATTTTTTTTTCTCTAGGTCTAGTCACCTGCAGTATAGCAAGTGTTCCTTGCTTAGGAGAACATTTTCTCCACACAAGGAACATCCCAGTTCTAGGGACAATCCCCATTCTACCCCCCAGACAGACATGGCCCGTTTCCATTCTGAAGATAGCTAACAGCTTGTTCATCTAGGTCGGTGTGTTATTGTTGTCAGCCCATTTTCCGCTATGTCTTCATATTTCTTATTTTGAATATCTTTTATCTTCTCCTTCTCGGTGTGCTCTTTTGATATGTATTTTTTTGTTTCAGCTCCTGTTGTTTTCTTTGAGTACGGCTATCTGTTTTGTTGTCCCCAGCCTGATTTTGGAAAGGCTTTCTTTGCTAAGTAGTCTGCTGTTTCATTTACCCACACGGCACCCGCTGTATACAATGTATTTACCTTGAGCTTCTTAAATTTTCTTACATGGTTTCTATGTTTCTGGTCAATGAAATTTTGAAGATTGACATCTTGTTTCATTTTTAGATGATAGTGATGTGAATTTATTATACATTTCGTGTTGACTTCGCCCTGAAACTTTTCATAGGACAGCATTTCTGCATCTAACACAAAATTAAATTAATATGTAAAAATAAAAAACGTACCAAAAGAAAAATATCAGTATAGGTACATAATGCTGGATTCGTAACCTAGCTAACAATCTACTAGAGAACCCTAATATAGTTAGACATAACCGTAAAAGAATATGTCCTTAAAGGAAAAACAAAATATAAAATCCTAGTAAACACAATTCAATGAGCATTAAATAGGTTGTAAGGTTCCTCCACCTGCATTCTATACGAGGTTTGGGCAAAACTTCATTTCCCTTGCAGTTTTATGCAACTTCATATTTCTTACTCTTTGCTTCCTTAATAATATCACATTTCGTTTTTTTTGCAAACGCCTTTCTTCCTCCTTTTTTAAATGGATCCGAGTCACAGATATCAGATATATTGAATAGTAGAACATCGCAATTCAGGCAGATTAATTATGTGGTCGCACGGTTCTGTGTTAGGACCGGTCTTCTTCCGATTGAGGGTCTTTCCACTTTTTTCAGCGGTTGCCCTTTTACCAGCCGGCTGCTGGCCCTTCACATCCACATGTGTCAATCACAGAGGTAGATGATCAACAGCCAGTGTAGGGGTGACATGTGGTTAGCATGTCGAGTCCCCCAGCCGTTATAGCTGGTTCCTCAACCTGGAGCCGCTACTTATTGTAGCTACCCAATTGCCTCACGATGCTGGGTGGGCACCGGTCCCATACTGGCCGAAATACCATGAGAAAATTTCTTCCCCCATGGAGACTCGAACCAGCGCAAGTCCCGTAGCTCTGCGCCAAGGCTTCCTACCTTAACCGGTCTTCTTTATAACATATTAATGACCAACCTGACAGCATAAAGGATTAATATCTCGAGACATTTATTTGCATATGATTTAACCATAAATGAACATTGTGAGAACAATTACATTCTTGAAACAGTTTCCTTAAAAATACAAGATCAGTGCAATACTAACAATCTTAGTCTCAATAAACAAAAACAGTTTACATTAAACTAAACTTAAGTAGAATTTCTAGTTCAAATGTTAGTTTCTAGGCATTTATCTCAACTCTTGATTTAGGAAACAAATCCATTTTGTCAGCAAACTAAGTAAAAGAGAATCTTTATCCAAAGCTTAGATAGGAAATCTTTATTTTTGTGTGATAGTGCGTTTTGTCGTACTTACAGCAATGGTGACCATGATTGAAAGTTCAACTTCCTATATTTCAGGGTTGCCAACCTAAATAATTATACTGTAATATTACATATTACAAACACGCATGTGGGAAGTAAAACCACTGCCCTTTATGAATACCGTATACAATGTAGGCCTATATACCAAAAATATCCAAAAGAAAATGTTAATATACATTTTACAAAACAAATCACTGCATTTCAAATGAACTTAATTTTATTTGAAACAATATAAAACAATAAATACATACCTGCCGCCATGTTATCACTAAATTGGTGTCACGGTCTCCTGTTGTTTCAAATAAACATTGCCCACACTGTTAACATTAGTCAATTGTTTATAATGAACGTAAATATTTCCAACAAAGATGTTATTACTGTATTTTGCTATTATTTATCATTTTGAAAACACCAACGTGCAAAAAATAATATACAATGCACATTTCTGAAGTGTTTTACAGAATCTCGGAAATTAAAAACCTCACTATCCCTCAGTTATAAAAATTTTCCTCTATTCTGTAAAAACCACTTGATTTGCAAGTTCTTCAGTTAGACGAAAGATGGAGTGGGAGTCGACATACATGGTAGAAACATAAAATTCAACAGTCTGGAAAAGCTGATGTTGGTATGCATAGCATATCGAAACATGTTCAAATAGGACAACAATTTATGAGCCTTATTATTAAGAAGTACCTCAATGTTTCTTCCGATTGTAATTTATTAGTATGTTTAGATGTTTGTGTTGACTGAGGATATGATGAAGAGAAGGTAAAACCTGGTTCTGACACTTACCCTACTTCTGTTGTAGAGCACCAAGGGGACTGGAAGCTTAACAATGCCATCTAATGGACAAATCACTATCCATATGCTTTCTCAACTGCAGAGGGTTTTGTAATTTAATCCAGGGATCCGGTGCACAATCTAGCAATTAGAAATTGTAAAACACCATCCATCCTAGCCCCAAGATTGAAAATTTTATAATTAAAAATTCCAACCCAGCCATGAATCAGACTTGTCTCTCAGGAGCATGCATGCTACACCACCCGACCTAGGATATGTATTGTTATGACAGGTGCAACAAGTATTAATATTTCAGTGTGTCATGAAAATTTTAATAATGCAAGTGACTAAAAAGAAAATGTTACTTAAGTAGATAATATTTTGGGAATTCTGCCTCGATATCAAAATCTCATTTCAACAAAAAAATCAATATTTCTTTCCCATAATTTAATTGAAAAAAAAAATATATATATATATATATATATATATATGTGTGTGTGTCAGCCTCATGGGATAGTGGTCAGCATTTCTGACTACTGTTCATGAGGTCCCAGGTTTGATTCCCGTTCAAATCATAGGAATTTTTCCTTACAGAGAATCATTCCTGTGGTTGCCCATGGTCTGGAATTTAGGTTAAGTTTCGGTTAAGGGGACAGGGTAGTCTGAGCATATGGTTGCTATGCAGCAGTGAAATCAAAACATGAAGGATTTTGGGTACATTTTTCTCAGAAACCCCTAGTATAGAATCATAATTTTCTGTGCTTATTATCATTATAATTAACAATATGCATGGTCAAAATAATTGGATTATCTCTATTGGTTCAATGGGAAAAAAAATTTTGCATTTGGAAAATTAAATTTTCTCAAAATGTTATTTTTAGATATTTAGGTACCATTTTCTCAAAAACTACTAGAGGTAGAAAGCTGAAATTTTGCATACTTCTATTCCATGATTTAATGAATATGTGCCGTCACTTTCACAAAGTTATAATAAAAATCATGGATTTTAGACTCTGAAAAGAATGACAAAATAGTATTAATATTTATTTATTTATTTTCCAAATGCAAATATTTTTTTCCCCCATTGAATCAATAGAGATAATCCAATTATTTTGGCCATGCATATTGTTAATTATAATGATAATATGCACAGAAAATTATGATTCTATACTACGAGGAGTTTCTGAGAAAAATGTACCCAAAGTCCTTCATGTTTATAGCATATAAAAAATATATATATTTCAGATTTAAATTTTTTTATAAAATCAAGTATAAAGGTAGAGATATAAACTAAAAGCCAAAATATTCTCAAATCGGTTGTGTGCATGGTGTAAAATTTTCAGGCTTATTTATTTACACGTTCATAAGAAATGGTAATTTGATTTCACTGCTGCATAGTAACCATATGCTCAGACTACCCTGTCCCCTTAAGAACTCTCCTGGCACTTCATTATAATTTATCGCCCATCATATCATCAGGGTAACGTAACTCTGCCTTCTAGGTGCCCCATCTTCAGAAGTGGGTTACAATTAAGCCAATGCCAGGAGAGAACACCAGAAATGTTGAAATGACAACCTGGGGCATTGAATAATATATATTAGTAGTTACATTCCTCGTGAGTTCAAACCTGCCCGGGATCGTTGAATTTTTTTAAGATGGAAAAATCCAAGGAGCAAGTCCTCCGGGAGGGACTTTAAGCCGAGGGTCCCAAGTCTGTAAGATTTTCAGGTTTGTAAAAGATCCTTAAGCCTCAATAAAAAAGGTCTCTAAGCAAAATTTACCGATCTCAACGTCCTAGTAATACCTTAGTTGCCTGCTAGATATCTCATTGGGTCGGTGTGTTAACCGCATACTGTTCATGACATCTATGGGCAAACAGGTGTATAAGAATTAAATGAATCGCAAATTCTTCTTACCTCATACTTCTATGTTTTTTTAAACACAGCACTGCAGTATCAGTGACCATCATCGCCATCCTCAGCTGTTTTAACGACTGTCAATTTTTTCTTTTGCCGGTAATTATCCAAACTGCCATCTGGTGTTCTTTTGAAGGAATCATTTTCTAAACTGCCATCTGTTGTATTTTTGAAGAACTTTGTAATCAAGCTCGGTTCATCTGGAATCTCGAAGTTCAAGGTTCTAGTATGGTTTTTTTTAATATATATCTTTTCCCAAACTGTTAAATCCAAAGGTTTGGATAGATGTTTCAAAAGTTTTGCTTCTTTTTCAATTCTATGTGCTGCTATAGCTGATTTTTCAATTTCTCCATTCTTTATGTTTCTGAAGTGTTCTTTTTTATGAGTTTCCAAGTTCCTTTTTTGTTTTTGCTATATATATATCCTGTTGCAA
Organism: Diploptera punctata; assembly: GCA_030220185.1. NCBI lineage: Eukaryota > Metazoa > Arthropoda > Insecta > Blattodea > Blaberidae > Diploptera > Diploptera punctata. Next base: position 26,625 of record JASPKZ010008392.1, read on the forward strand.
TCTTTGCAATCAATTTGATAAATTCCAGATTTTTTGTTGTCTGGAGTGTTAACTTTATTATTAGTTAACAGAAGATTACCCAGGCTGAATTTAATTGGAGCCAATGTTATATTAAAATTTTGTGAACATTTTTTTGAAACTTATTATGAACTTCAGGATGGTAAGTAAATTCCTTGAATTTTACATCTTTCTTGGAATCATGCTGTAAGGTGGTGTATTCCTGTAACCTTTTCTGTTGTTTAAATTTCTTTAATTTATTCTTTATTATGTCTTCATCAAAACCATTTATTTTAGCAACATGTACAATGATTATATTCATTATCAAAATCTTCTACATTAAGTGGAATATTTATCAATCTGTGTAACAGACTATTGAAAATTGCATGTTTATGTGACACATGATTAAAACCTGAAGATTTTATGTAGTTGTCAGTATGTGTGTCTTTTCTATAAATATCAAATTCAATTCTAAATTAACTAAATTAACTTGATTTAGTAAACCCTAACAAAGGAGAGACTACGGCTCAACAATGGGCTGTTACACCATTATAGGTAGAGCTAGGAATTTTAGGTGCAAAATTTTGGTGAAAAAGGTGCAAAAAAGGTGCTTTAATTTAGCAGAAAAAGGTGCAATTTTTTTAAAATAGAAAGGGCAAATTCCCCATGTAAATTATCATTAAAGAGTACCAAAACCAATTACATCAAGTAACTTATGACACAAAATTCAGTCATGTTGTCATATATTAAAAAGTCTGAGTAAGACAAGTCCCAGAACATTATGTTATTGAAATCACAAGTCCAGAAAACTGTTAAAGCAGATATTATTCAACAACTCAATGTTTAGAACATATCTAAAAAAAGTTCAATATCTCAGCTGTCTATCAGTGGTTTCGTCTAATGTAAAATATACTGGTTTTCACCTTCTACTTGACTGATCTGTTTTCATTTTTCTTCATACAGAGGTTGAAGGTATGGTTTTCATCTGGGATAGACTTCCCAGTATATTTCTCCAAATATAGAGTTAAGTTTGAAAAGGTGAATACCACCTGCCACAAATGTCTTTGCTGTATCATAAAAAAAATGTTCATTTATTAAACTTGAAGAAGGCAGTGCCTCGCCAATAAACTGTTGTCACAATACACATTTACTGCTTTGTAGTTCCTTATTTTTCGTGTTTTTGCACTACCTATATGCTGTATAACACAATTGTGTTGGTGTTTTTCATCAATTGTTATTGAAACATCACAAAGAATGCACCTCATAACAGATCAGTCACTCTGAATTCCTTCTGCACAAAACTGTTTTACAAAATCACGTAGTTTGTAGGTGTTCACATTCGGTTTAGGCATACTGTATACTGGTCACCCAGGAAAATAGCAGACCGCACAAGTCAAATATTATTTTGAACTGAAACATTTGTTTATGCACTCAACAACCTCCTTTGCTTAAATAATAGCTTTTGCATAACTGTGGTGCAAGAAGGTGCGAATTTATTTAAAAGGAATAGCCTAACGGGACTGCACTAAAGTGGAAGTAATGTGATGTGGACTGATACCACACATCGTTACCAATCCTTGAAAAAACATATTTGAAGAAATGTAAAAAAAAATGCGCATTATTTTGGAAATACAATGCTGTTAAGAGACAAAAAAAGGTTTAAAAAGGTGCAAAATGTGCTTGCATTCATGAAAAGGTGCTAGCATTGAAAAAAAGGTGCAAAAAGATGCAATTAAAACACATTTAGGGGCATTTATTTAATGTTTTCTTTGCTAGACAAGCTAATTTGAGCATTTCTGTAACAAAATAAAATTAAGGTGCAGCACCTAAAATTCCTAGCTCTAACTATAGGTATATATCGTCGTCATTCTGGCAGATTTCATTAAGTCCAGAAATATTGTTTTGAGATACAGCAATTTTAAAATTTAATCAAACTTCAGAAGTCTGTTACACCACAATGATGAACTTTAAACTAAATCATTTCTTCTGATCACACTTCCTAGTTATATTTCTCGTCAATTATGAAGTTCTTGCCATGTAGATTTGTGTTATTTCTTAAAATAACCAAAATAATACAGTTAGTGACTTCTGAACAGATTATTTGTTGTGTAACTACTTGGCAATATGTTTCATCCAATTTTTTTTTGTAACCTTCAAACTTATTACACAGTTTTCAAAGCGACTAAAATTTTTTTTTTCACTTCATTAGATTGCAAAGCTAAATAATTTGCTAATTAAATAAAAATAAAATGTAGTTTTTATTTGATTTTCATATTTATTATATAATTTAGTGCCAGCTGTTTCGGTACACTGTACCTTCTTCAGACATGTTAACAGATTATGAATTGTGTTCAATGAATTGAATATTATTAAACGATTAGCTATTAATAATAACTACAACCCTAAAATTATAGATTATTTAATTAAGAAAGTTCATTACAAAAAAGCAATTAACAAAGTTTTTCCTTTACCCAAAGAAAACACAAAGAAATTTGTCGTAATGTCATACATAGGCCCACTTTCAAATAAAATATCTAAACACTTTAAAAAGTTGAACATTAATGTGGCATTTAAAACTAATAAAACTTTACAAAATATAATAAAAAACAACAAAACCAAATAAAAAAAGAAAAATTATCAGGTGTATATAAATTGAAGTGTAGCATGTGTGACAATGCCTATATAGGACAAACTGGTAGACCTTTTATCTCTCGGATAAAGGAACACATGAGAGCATATAACAGAAATTTAGAATATTCAAAATATGCTAACCACCTATTCCAATTTAATCATTGTTTCGATCCAAATTTTGAAATTTTACATGTTTGTGATAAGGGTAAGAAGCTAGATCTTTTGGAGGCTGTAGAGATAAATAAATTGAAGAGTAGTAACAGACTGTTAAATTCTCAACTTGATTTGAATGAATCCCCTTTGTTAATTTAAAAATTTAAATAAATATTGCTGTATTGTTGCTTAGATCAGTTGGAACACAATTCATAATCTGTTGACATGTCTGAAGAAGGTACAGTGTACCGAAACAGCTGTCACTGAATTATATAATAAATATGAAAATCAAATAAAACTATGTTTTATTTTTATTTAATTAATAAATATGGATTTTCATCAAGTAAACACCAACTCAATTGATTAAATAATTTGCTGTATAATTTAAATGTTTTTTGATCTCATAGGAAAAAATATGTTGTTGTTGTCTAATGTGCTTGCATCTAACACAGTCTTGCTCTCCAATGCTTTGAGGTCTTAGAATCTTCATGTTTGACAGCGATACAGTTGTTCAGATGACCTTCGTCCATTTCTTCATAAGGGTGATTGCATGAAATGCATTTTCTTGGTATGTTCGGTATATCAGTATGTTTCATTAGGTATTCCAATTTTTTGTTTCTGGCCACTGTTTGAAGTCTATTGTCATTCATAATTTTTCATAGGATAAAATATATACTTGTAATCATCATCATCATCCATGAAAGTATTAGACCATGTGGCCTCTTACGGTCTCAAAAGAGGAATTTTCCAGCACTTTTTAGGCGTCCCAGCGATCTTTTGCCTTGGGGGCAGTAACGAAGTATCGCTTTTGGAATTCTATGAGATGGCATTCATTGAAGATGGGCTTTCCAGTTGTTCTGGTAGTTTTGTATATGGTGAAGAATTGGTTCTACATCCAACTCTTCCATCATTTCCTCATTTCATATAATAATCTAAAGCAGGATTTTAATATCATAATAAATATGAAAGTTAAAGTTAATAATTCCCCTCAGGGGTCCTCATCTAGGGGATATGTGGATAGCGACCACAAGGTACCCAAGCTGTGCAAAACATTTCTTCCACTTACTTGTGTTTTGCACTCTTTTAACTTTACTATCTAACCTCTCTTGGTTAACTCTTGTTTTTTCGACACCAATGCTATTAGGCCATCCGAGGGCTAGGGAGTCTTTCCTTTCTTCCATTTCTTCTTTCCTTTATTTTCTTTTCTTCTCCAGAAAAGCCTGACCAGAGGCTATAAGATGGCAACCCCATCACTGGTCTTGCCTTCCTTTGGCCAGCAACCAATCGAAGGGACTATTATTATGTTTCAAGTCTTACATGAAAATTTCCCTCAAACGCTGGAGGGAAAATTTTCTATAGGATCGTAACAGGCCTTGGCCTAATACTTGGAAGGAAGAAGAAAGTTAATAATTTTGTATTTTAAAATTCTCTTAATATTTACATATAACTTAAATAAAGAAAAACATCTAAATAATTCATTGTTGTTCATTGTTGAATAAAAATGTCTCAGTAACAATTAAAGAAATTGTATTACATAACAGTCTTTCTAAATAATGCTTTTAAAAATTGTTTTAAGTCATTGTTGTCAGAATTATAAAGCTTTCTGTTATAACTGTAATAAGAACACCTGCTTTACTTCGTATTTTTAAATAAAAGTATACCAAATTCTGATTGGATGTTAAAACAATTAACTTTTTGATTTAACAAATCAAATTTAAACCTGGTATTTAATGGACTATTAACCAATATAATTTAAAATTAACATCATGTGATGTAATAATGTTCTTTAAAATTATAAAAGAATTACACTAGTCATTCTGCATACAACTTTCAACAAACACAGAAGCAAGAAGAGTTCTCATAATAAAATGTAATATTTAATACAAGAGTAATTGATTTCAGACAAGAAAAGAATTTATTTTAATTGATAGTGAAGAATAATACCACTTAAATTAACTTAATCTGCTGGGAATCTACAAAGTGAATAAATGTGAAATTATTTCTACAAGAAACATTTTTTTAGTGATTTTTAAAGTGTTTTCCTATCCAGTGTACCAACTTCCGACCTTGAGAAGAGAATCCAGCTCTACCAAAAATAAAACCCAACCTGAACCAGTAATTCTTTTTGGTACACCAATTCTTCAAAATGGTTACATCGGGAATGAAGAGAATTACTACATCAAAACATCACCACAACGTGGGAAAAGAATTACTTCTTCAAAATCTGGTAGTTTTGTAAATGGTGAAGAATGGGTTCTACATCCAACTCTTCCATAATTTCCTCATTTCATATAATATTCATATTTATTATCTAGTTCTCAAAGTTACTGAAAACTGAATCAATTACATTAAACAAATTGTCAAATTGTGTTTATAATAATACAATATAAAATAAATATTTTTTTTAAAATCAGTGCCTTATATTTCTCACAAAAATGACTTCCTTCTTCAGGCAGAAATCACTAACTCCATTATTTTGGTTATTTTAAGAAATAATACAGATCTACATGGCAAGAACTTCACAATTATGATGAGAAATATAACTAGGAAATGTGATCAGAAGAAATTATTTAGTTAAAGTTTATCATTGTGGCGTAACAGACTTCTGAAGTTTGATTAAATTTCAAAATCGCTGCATCTCAAAACAACAATTTTGGACTTAGTGAAATTTTCTAGAATGATGACAATATCTTGCACAACATTTTACAAGACACACAAAATTTGCTTCCTTTTAAACACTTGATACTGCGTAGACTGAAAGAAATCCTTATAGAACACAGCACAATTGATTCTTCTTCTTCACTTCCTGGTTCAGGCAAGAGTTGCCTGTTCCGTCTTCACTAATAGATCTAAGGCCATCTCTTCCGAGGACGTCCGACATCTCTTCTTCCTCTTGGAAAATAATGGAAGATTTTATTTGGTAATCTTCTTTCTTCCATTCTTTCTACATGTTCTTTCCACTGTATCTTGTTGTTAAATATCTTTTCTTTTTATGGAGTAGATCTGCAGTTCTTCACGAATATCCTCGTTTCTTATCTGGTCCATTCTAGTGCAGCCTTTTACTCTTCTTAAAAATTTCATCTCGGCTGCTTGGATCACAATTAATTAATGTGACTATTTAACTCATGCCCCAAATGGGAGTCAATGATCAATCACATTTCAATGATTTTTTATTTACAACCAATCACATTCGTGTTTTGCCTAGAATTTACCAACTAAAGTACCCGATGAACCAGATGACCCTACTGGGGAAGATTGACTTAGGTTAATCTTGCTGGTGGGTAAGAGGTGAGGGGAACTAAGTATAGCTCACAATGAGGGAATGGCGTCTATATTCATAATGGGCGGCCACATCTTCGTCAAGTCTTCAACGGTCAACAGGGCGACAAGGAATTGCACAGCTAAACTTGTAGGGCTTGAAGAGCGGAAGAAGCAGCCCTCTCTTGGGGGGTGGATATCCAGAGGAGCATGTTTGGAGGCTCAGAGGAAGCAGCCCTTCCACCATCCTTGTCCTGCAAAGCGCTCGTAACGCTTCCAGGAGACATTCATCTTACTGAGAAGCTTCATGGAAATCAGAATTGAAAGTACAGCCTTTATTGGATAAGGTCACAAATTACAGACAGAAATGGATTGATCATATGGATGGAATGAGTAAGGAGAGATATCCATTGTTAGCAAGAAATTATCAAGCAAGAGGAAGACGTGATGTTGGAAGACCTTGAAGACGTTGGGCTGATGCATTATGAAGTCGGAACGGGCAATTGCCTAATCCCCTGGAGTGATGATGATGAGTTAATCATAATAAAGAAAGTACCTCCTTTTTAACATTCTGAATAGGTCATAGCATTATTTTGCAGTGACTGACCCCCTGAGAAATACGGCTACCAGATTGTATATATAATGCATGAATGTCAACTGATCGGCCTTCGTACCCATGTCGACAGAACTGCATAGTAGCCGCCTCAACAGCCACATTCTATGCAGGTTCATTCATTTTTGATTGATTGATTGATAGAGCATGCGGGAGATAATATAAAAACATCTGTAGCAATTTATTATACCACAAGAAAAAAAACCGGTTTGCACTTTCTTAAACGAATTATTTTCCAGGAAATGACATTGCAGAAAAATATAATTGACATATTTACATCATAGGACAACAGAAATTAATTAATACCTATAAGTAGTAGTAGTATTCAAATGTTCTGAAGCTCTTAATTTGTCATCATTCGCTTGTTAATACCTATAATGTTGGTTATAAATTTCTCCACTAGGGTGCATTCTTACAACATTGCGATCCTTTGGCAATAAATAATATAATCTAGTTGCAGTGATGAACAAAAGAAGCAAATGAAGTGTACCAATCGTTTCTCATTTGTTTTCAAACATCGCCATTTACATTAAATATATAAATATTTTAAAATAACTATATTTAAATAATGATTTGTGAGTAAACAGCTTAATTTTATTCGTTAAATAGTCCTTACAAATGCCACTCTTGATTTCCAAATTATCTAGATAAATTCACTCCTCGCTTCGTGAGTCGTGAATTTATCAATAATTTGGAAATCACTCGTGGCATTACTTATGATAAAAAGCAGCACCAATAAAGTGTGATGCAACAATAGTAAAATTTTATTCTTAACTCTTTTACATCTACTTGACAAGCTTTTAAGAAAAAACTTATGACAAGCAGAATTAACTGAGTCCGTTTAGAGATTTCTGCCTGACTAAATAACGTCTGATCTGGACTTGGTGAAAATATTAAGCACCTATACAAGGATAGCACTTAGTGACTTTTGCCAGACTGTGAAGAATCATTTTCATAATATAGTAGTGTACATATCTCAAATCAGCCAATTTTGGACTTAATGATTTTGGCTTGAATGCCGACGAAAATACAATATGGAAATTAATACGAATAAGACAAAATTCTTAACAATATCAAAAGAACCAGTAAGATGCAAATTAGAAGTGGAAAGAAAAATTATAGAACAAGTATCAGAATTTAATTATTTAGGTGTGTTAATAACAAACACTAAACATTTAATAAAAGATATAGTGACACTAGAGTAAAGCTGTTAGAAATGTAAATTTTCTGCTTAACAGACTGTTAACCAAAGTCTTCGATTTATATTGGAATAAAATTACAATAATGGGAAAGTGAAAGAAATAGAATGAGATATTTTGTGATATAGTAGGTTTAACATTTGATTGAGCTGAGATATTGATACTGATAATTTTATAACCTTATAAACTGAAGTATGTGAAGATAAATTTGACACAAATGATGGATAATAATAATATACATACATAAATATTAGAAAAAGTTAATGTAATGAAAAGGTTTTTAAACATATTTTTGGTGTACAATCAGGAATATGTACTTACATATTGATAAAAAAGAAACTAAGAAGTTAAAAAAATTTTTAAATATTTTAATAAAAATGAAATTAGAGTAAATAATTATAAATATTGATTATTAAAAACAATGAAGATTACATTTAATTACAACTAAAAAAAATTAATATTTTTTTTATAATTTAATGAAGACATAGTCCTGCACTTGTCTGAATGGTCTTAGAGGATCAGAGCAACGGAACTATAATTAATTACTATATACATAGTAAAAAGATGTAAAGATACACCCTCTAGATACTATTTTTGCAGTTTTTGAAATTTCAGAAATTTTGACACTTTTTGGAAAAATCTAAGACTTGGGAAAGTCAATTTTCGATTTAGACATGATTATTTGCATTATAAATCCCGGATACACCCTCTACATACTATTTTTGCAGTTTTTGAAATTTCAGAAATTTTGCTTTTTTGGAAAAAATCTAAAACTTGGGAAAGTCAATTTTCGATTTAGACATGATTTTTTGCATTATACATCCTGGATACACCCTCTAGATACTATTTTTGCAGTTTTTGAAATTTCGAAAACTTTGACATTTTTTTGGAAAAATCCAAGCCTTGGAAAAATCAATTATTAAATTTTCGATTTAGGCCAATTATTTTGCATTATAAATCCCTGATACACCCTCTAGATACTATTTTTGCACTTTTTGAAATTTCGAAAATTTTGACATTTTTTTGAAAAAAATTCGAGACTGAAAAATCAATTTTGAAATTTTAGATTTAGACCGGATTTTTTGCATTTTTTTTTTTTGACTTTATTAAACACAATGTGTACATTAAATTTAATTTTGCTTTTTACCAGTCTTTAGTTACAGTGTTTAGTGCTAGAGTCCTGTTTTTACACTTCGCTAGATGATATTTGGTACAGGGATTGTTGCATAATTTACAGACACAGTCCTCCTTGGGTTCATGGTACATGTTGTTGAGGCATATATTCCCATGAAATCCATGGGCTGTGAAACGTGTGTACAGGTGTCGAAGTACGGTTGCTTCCAGATTTCTGTTTTCATTGTGTCTGTTTCCATAATTTCTGTCGGTATCTCAGCGGCTTTGTTCTGTCTCTCCTCGACGATTCTGTATGCTTGTGTTTCCGGTAGTCTGGAGCAGTGTCTGTTATCCTCGATGAAGAAAGATTCCTGGGCTATTGTATAGGCATAACTATTTCTTGTATATTTTGAAATTGACAGTGCTCTTTTGAGAAACCTTGATTTAACATTCTCCAGTTTCTTAAGGTTTTTCACCGTCAAGTGATTCCATATTAGCTGGATTCCGTATGTTGCGGCTGGCATTATTTTAAGATTGAAGAGTTTCATTGCAGTTGAGAGGGATAGTCTTTGGAGTTTAGAGATATCATACATAGCTTTCGTTGCAGTTGTTGCTCGATCCTGTATATGGACTGAGAAAGCGGTTCCAGTTGTTTGTAAGGTGACCTCCAAGTATTTGTAGCTTGATACGAATTCTAGGGTTTCTCCTCCGCATATAAGATGGTCCTTCTTAGCCAGCCCTTCCTCCTTTCCTGAATTTCATTGCGTTTGTTTTGGCGCTGTTTATTTCCATCGAGTTTTCAAGTGCCCATATCCTAATGTTCTCCATGGCTGTTTGGAGGTCTCCTTGATTCCTGGAGAGGATGATCATGTTGTTTGCGTACATGATTAGCTTAACATTTCTTGTGTCTATACTCTGCCCAATGTCTGACGTCATTACATTAAAGAGTACGGGACTCATCGGGTCTCCTTGTAGGAACCCCCTTGTTTGAGTAACACTTCTTGACATTGATATACCATCACTGATTGTCACATAGTTTGTGGTTAGGATTGATTTGATTGTTCCTAATTCATTGTTTGAGCTGCCTAGTATGTTCTCTAGCTTCTGGATGAGGATTTTCCTGTCAATACTGTCGAATATCTTGGAATAATCTATGTATATCACACACAATGGTGTAGCAGGTTGTGCTAAGGTCGTTATTACTTCTTGTATGAGTTCTTGGACAGCATGTAGTGTAGATCTACCTGGGGTGAAGCCATATTGATTCTGTGGTATACTGGCATGTAGTTTCTGTTCCACATGTCTTAGCAGGATTATACATCCCCAATAAACCCTCTAGATACTACTTTTGCAGTTTTTGAAATTTTGGGAATTTTGGCTTTTTTGGAAACAAGACTATAGCCTTACTTACTTACTGGCACTATCGAACCCGTAGGTTCATGGCCACGCGGACATAAGCTCTCCATACATCCCTATCCTGAGCCAATGCTTTCCAATCATTCCCTGTATAATCTACTTCCCTCAAATCATAGTTAATGTTATTCTCCCACCTCATTCTTGGTCTACCAACTGGGCATTTTCCCTCTTGGCTTTCCTACAAGAAGCTTCCATGCAAGTCTTTCATTCCCCATAGTGCAACATGTCCTGCCCATCACAGTCTACGAGACTTAACTGTTATTATATCTGGCTTCCTATAAATACCGTGTAGTTCATTGTTATGTAGTCTTCTCCATTCACCTGTATGTTCATCTCTCTTTGGTCCAAAAATTTTCCTAAGTACTTTATTCTCAAATACTTGTAATCTCCTTTCCTCCCTTAAAGTAAGAGTCCATGTTTCGCACCCATATAATATAACTGGTAGAATAATAGTTTTATATATTTTCAGTTTAATGTTTTTTGAAAGGAGTTGGGACATCAAGAGCTTCTGCAATGCATAATAGCACGAATTTCCAGAATTGAGCCTATGTTTAATTTCTTTGTGCATCTCATTCCTATTTGTGATTATTGTTCCTAGGTATTTGAATTCAGCCACTTCCTCAAAATTTCCCTCATTTATCATTAGCTGTCCATTTCCATTATATAATGAATTTCTACGTGTGACCATATATTTAGTTTTTATTGATATTTACTTCTAGTCCTAATTTCTTAGTGTTACTCAATAGTGTGTGCGTGTTGTCCTTTAGTATCTCCTCGCTATTGGCCAACAATACTACATCGTCAGCATAAACTAACAGCTTATTAATACCATTCAGTTGTAAGCCTTCCTCATTCTCTAAACATTTAATGGCATGCTCTAGTACAAAATTAAATAGTAGAGGAGACAGTGCATCTCCTTGCTTCAACCCATTCTGGATTTCAAAAGTGTCCGAAAACTGTTTGCCTACACGCACCCTACTCTTTGTGCCATTTAGACACATTCGTATAAGTCTAACTTTTTAGGAATTCCGAACTCCAGCAGGATACTATATAACTTCTCCCTCTTAATTGAATCATATGCTTTTTTGAAGTTTACATATAGTTGATGTACAGTACCATTATATTCCCATTTCTTTTCTAAAATCTGTCTTATATTAAAAATCTGATCTGTTGTAGACCTGTTTCTTCTAAATGCACATTGATGATCTCCTATAGCCTTGGAAAATTCAATTTTGAAATTTTCGATTTAGACCGGGTTTTCTGCATTATAAGTCCCAGATTCATCCTCTAGATACTATTTTTGCAGTTTTTTAAATTTCGAGAATTCTGACATTTTTTTGGAAAAACCCCAAAACTGAAAAAATCAATTTTGAAATTTTCGATTTAGACCGGATTTTTTGCATTATAAATCCTGGATACACCCTCTAGATAAAATTTTTGCAGTTTTGAAATTTCGAGAATTTTGACTTTTTTGGAAAAAAATCCAAGATTATAGCCTTGGAAAAAACCAATTTTGGATATAGACCAGATTTTTTGCATTATAAATCCCGGATACACCCTCTAGATACTATTTTTGCAGTTTTTGAAATTTTGACATTTTTTGGAAAAAATCCAAGACTATAGCCTTGGAAAAATCAATTTTGAAATTTTCAATTTAGAGAATTTGAAAATCAAGAGTGGCATTTGATGGGAGTATTTAATGAATAAGGAATAAAATTATGCTGTTTACCCAAGAGTCATTATTTGAATATAGTTACCGACATTTTAAAATATTTATATATTTAATGTAAACGGTGATGTCTGAAAACAAATCAGAAATGTGAAGTTATGTAATTCACTGCAACTTGATCATATTATTTATTGCCAAATAGGGTCACAATATTGTAAGAATGCGCCCTAGTGGAGAAATAATGAAACACATCAAACTGTATATTATAATGAAGTTATTATTTTTTAGTGAACAACTCAGTAAAATCAAGGAATCTGTTCATTATTTGCTGTATTGAATGTATTTGTTGGAGAAAAATAATATTCTGAGCTGTTCAGGATATTAAAAAGGAGGAGCTTCCTTTATCACAAAAGCAGAAATCGATAAAGAGCGAGGTGAAACACGACTGTCATTGGTTGTAAAACAAAATCCATTGAAACGTGATTTGTCATTGATGACCAATTGAGGCATGAGTTAAATAGTCATAATAAATAAAAAAAATTGCATTGATAATTGCTTTTGAATATTATTGAGTAAATTCTTAAAAATGTAATATAATTTTAGTAAATTGTTAAGATTTCAAACTCTTGACTGAATATTTAAATGACTAACATGGACTCTTACTTTAAGGGAGGAAAGGAGATTATGAGTATTTGAGAATAAAGTTATTAGGAAAATTTTTGGACCAAAGAGAGATGAACAGACAGGTGAATGGAGAAGACTGCACAACAGTGAATTACGTGGTCTTTATAGGATGCCAGATACAATGAGAACAGTTTCAAGTCTCGTAGACTGCGATGGGCAGAACATGTGGCACAAATGGGGAATGAAAGATATGCATGGAAGCTTCTTGTAGGAAAACCAGAGGGAAAACATCCAGTTGGTAGACCAAGAATGAGGTGGGAGAATAACATGATTTGAGAGAAGTAGATTAGGGGATGATTGGAAAACATTTGCTCTGGACAGGGATTATGGAGAGCTTATATATGTGTGGCCATGAACCTATGGGTTCGATCATGCCAGTGAGTTAGTTAGTTATCTTTAATCTGATTCGTTAAAGAATAATCTTTAAGACTTTCAAATTACCAATTGAAATATATGTATTTAAATATTTAAGCCTTGACTAATAGTAGGGCAGAATTCAGTCACATGAACGAATCATTGATGGTGCTCTTAGCCAGTTCCTATTCTTCCGGATAGCTGCAAACGTTTCATCAGAGTGTATGATAATTCATTATCAAATCAATAAATGAACAAGAGTATGTGAGAAGCATACACATTTTGTGGAGGCAAAAAAGGCATTGTTGATACCAGATCAATGAAATGTTCCTTACCCTTAATAACCAGCATTCTTCTTCTGGCACTGGAAAATCCTGAACTGTTTGTATTCTTGCACAACATTGCAAACATTCATACAAAGGGGGCACTTCATTAATTCTTGATAGAATTCTACATTCCTTACATAACTCCACTGCTGCTTCAGCATTATTAGAAATTCCGGCTCAAGTTTAGATTACCTTCCCCTTGATTTTCCATAAACATTCTTGTAATAATGTTGCTCACATATTTCTTCCGCCTTTACTAACATTTCGTACTATTTTAAACATTTTGCAACAATTTGTTTACAATTACACAACAAATTTGAACTTTTTGTCGCTCACAGAAATGAAAATAGGTGATTTTAGTTAATTGGCTTGCGCTGATTTCGAATTCGAAGCCCATTTTTCTCTATCACCTAACAGTTTTTTGCGAGGACATGTTGAACGTTTTTTGTTATATTTTACATATTATTGCTTATCTGCACTTAGTTTCAATTTTTTTTGCAATAATATTGCTAGAAGCAATTGATCTATGTAAAACCAAATCATGTAAGATCCAAAAAGTTAAATTTTTTTTAAAGAAGGATAAATAAGTAGTTACGTGACAACACATGCTTAAATTGCAGCAAAAATCTCACCTTTCAAAACTTCTTCCTGGATGACTTACGCCGATAAATGTCTCCGAAACATCTGTGATAAGTTGCCAGCAGTAATCAGCAAGCATTTTGGTCACTGATTTCCTTTTATAACGCCTGTCCATTTCTAAAATGTCTTCGTGGAACCTTTCGCCACGTTCATCACTGACGTCACCCAAGTTCGGTGAAGAATCACTATGTTTAACAGGTCGCATGATTGACTGCAAATTTGGATACTGAGGAGAATGCTATTTTTTTAAGTGAAACCAGATATATTGACCATACAGAAATAAGTCAGTGATGTGGTCCATAGGTTCCCTCCACAACATTGGAATGGCAAATGGCATGCACGAATGCGAACCTTTTAACCACCCTATTAAATCCTTTGGCAGTTTGTACAGCAAAAATTGGTGGCCCAATATTTATCAGTACCTCCAAATTTACTATAGTTCCCGAAATATAATTTGTACGCCTTATTACTAGTTCTGCGCTGAGATTTTGTACAATACTCTCCACATATGTAATAGAATAGATTAGGAGAACTCTTACAGCGACGAGACTTGCAAAATCATAAAAACATTAAAACTTACATATTAAAATATAGTAGATTGTTTTAATTCAATTTCTTTATAATGATACACAATAATGCATATATCAACACTTCACCATCACAATGATGTAATGTAAGACGAACTGCACAGAACGAGGTATTACAAGGTATTACTTCACGTATTTGACAGTGGCAATCAGGAAATGTTGTATACCTGTATATTCCTGAGGGTTTAACAATCCCTAAGAGAAATAAAACCGCGCAAAACAAAAAGAAGGGTGACCAGTTTGAGAGAGAATAGCACCTGCGACTCTCACGGAAACGATCACTTCTGCTAAAGGTTGTCGTCGAAATATCTGACTACGGTTAGGTGATTGGAAAAAACGAATGCCATTTTCGTCTTCTGCAAGTCCGAAAACATAGTTATTGATACATTTCGAGCCTGCGAGTAATTCTTTGTTGTTGTGTGTTATTAAATACTTATCTAAGTATGCAATGATTTCTTCAAAGTTCTGCACGAATTTAAATTCATCAGAGAACATTGTTTTGAAAACTTACCTCATAAATTTCTTGCTTTTCATGAAACCCGTGGTTTCAAGCGTAATCACGCCCATCCTCAGTCACAACTCCAACTGATGAAATTCTTTGGCCATCAATTCTTCTATTGTCACCATCTCCAGTTCTGTCATCTATGGGTGAATTTATAAACTTTGAAATCAAATTTTTGATCAATGAATTTTGATATTCCTAACGAACATAATTTAATTTCGAAGTTTATAAATTCAACCATAGATGGCAGCACTGAAGATGGTAACATTAGAAGAGTTGACGGCTGAAGAATTTCATCAGTCTGAGTTGTGACTAAGGATGGGCATGATTATGCTTGAAACCGCAGTTTTGTGAAAAGCACTAAATTTATGAGGTGAGTTTTCAAAAAAAGGGTTCTCTGATGAATTTAAATGATTATACCTCACAATGTTTACTTCTCAAATTAATTTAATATCCTGCACGAATGCTAAAAGAAACTTTGCTAGATGGTGGAGATTGTGAAATTGGAATGATCAATATTTGAAAATACATTTTAAGAAATGGACGTTCACTCACTTTATTTTGTTAGATTCCGATGGGAAAAGTTAGTGTACAACAGATTAGAGTACAGTTCATTAAATAATATGCATGTAATTTAGTTTGTTAGGTTAGTAAGTGGGAAGTTGGTGTACATCCATTTCTAATAAACATCTGGGAATTTATTGTGAAGGTTGGTCATACAGATTTCACAGCTATGTTGGTTTCATCACATGCACGCTGCTATTCTAGGTAGGACTTCACAGATATGTGATTCCATCTAGCAACAACTATATAAATTTTTGCACATGTGCACTGTTATTCTGCAGGACTTACAAAATTTGTTGGGAAAGGTAAACTAAACTTTTTCCCAATTCCATGGAACTGCTTCGTATTAAATGATCCCACAGTTTTGTTAACAATTCAGCAGTCAGTATGCAAATAGATCTAAAAGAAAGTCACATGATTCGATAAAGGATGATTGTAAAGTAGATGACTGCTTCAATAGATGTCACAATACAAGGGAGGAAAAAAAATAGGAAGTAGCACCATACCACCTCAGTAGATGTCACATAAAAACATACTGACAGCATTACATGTAATCAAAGATATAACAGGAGATAATCAATAAGAATGGAAATAGTTTATAACCTGTGGTCGATCGTAATATTCGTGTCACATTCAGTAATATTCGTGTCACATTCAGTACCAGGCACTGAGCAGGGCATTTAAACCCACAGGCCAGCCATTTAAATACCCCAGCTACCCTTTTCGTGGCACTTCAGAAAATTCACAAACAATTAGTCCTAGAAAATTCAAATTTTGTACATACCTAAAGGAGATATCCTAGTAGTATTTGATGGTGAAACAACTTGGGTGATTGATGTCACATGGTATCAGCATATCAATTTCAGGAAGTGGAAGTTCATCTTCACTTTTACTTTGTGAATCTTCTAATTCAGGAATCAGTTCATCACCTGAATCATCATTATACAAAATATTCACTAATTCTTCTTCAGTGAGATATTTTCCTTTCGCCATGGTTTCACTCACGCACAAACAACAGCGCGATAACGAGAAACATATACGACTGCATTGGAGCCTGGACGGAAGTTTGGGTGAACGAATTCCATGTGTTGTTTGTTTTAAAAATAAAAGGGGATTCACCAAGGTTAAACGAGTCAAAACGGGAATAGTGATATAATGTACATTTACATTGCCATCTATGATCTCCAAGACCATTACTAAGCCAACCACAATATTGTAGGGTCCCGAATATAAACGCGCTCCCCCCCGCTCTAAAACGAGTTAACTGACTGACGGCTTGTGCATGACACGTGTGTGTGTATCTCTTTAAATTGCCTTAACGTGGGGTACGGTAATGAATGTGTTAAGACATTGCAATGCAATATTCAAATATTTTAGTAAATAACTCGGATAAAGTGTTATCTTTGTCTCGCATGAATTCTTCTAAGTTCTACAGAATCACAGTGCACATGCACAAGTGTAGGAGTTGCTGTAATGGTTAATGTAGCTTCTGGTAGATGGCTCTGAAGTTGATGTTACCAACTTTCGGAATAAATTCCCAAATGCTAAAAAAAATGGATGTAAACTAACTTCCCATTTCCTAACCTAAGAAAACAAATTACATCATCATCATAGTACATTCACGAATTTAGGCCATTTGTTGACCTGTTTTGGCCTCAAGAGAAACACCATCCAGAAGTCTTTTGAGTGGACGTCCTGGTCTTCTTCTTCCTGCAGGTTGATATCTTAACATTAGTTTGGGTATTCTGTGATCTTCCATTCGATGAACATGTTGTATCCATCTTGACTTATAATCAGAAATTTTGTTTTCTAAAGATTCCATGTGTAATTCTTCTAAGATGTCTTCATTTTTTTTGTGATCTAGTAGTGTGTATCCTGCAGTCCTCCGAAGATATCTCATTTCAGCAGATCTAAGTCTCTGTATATCCTTCTGTTTCAACGTCCATACTTCGCTACCATACAAAAGAGTTGGAAGAGCCAGTGTTTTATACACTTTCAGTCTTGAATGCTTTTGGACTAACTGTGGCTTGAAGATAGAATTTATTAACCCTAAAATTCTTAAAAATTTAGATATTTTTGCATTTACATCCTTTTCTTCTTCATATGAGATATTGCATCCTAGATATGTAAAATTATTCACCTGCTCCAAAATTTTATTGTCCAGTACAATTTTACTTCTGACAGGATCTACACCTTGAAATGCCATAATTTTTGTTTTTTCTGTAGATATCTTTAATCCATATTCTTCTGTAATTTTGTTAAGTTCATACAGACCTTTCTGTAGATTATCTTCGGAATTTGCTATTATTATTTGGTCATCTGCAAACAATAGGGTGTTTAATTTTCTATTTTCTGATATTCTTATTCCAAATTTATATGTTTTGTTCCAGCAACATATTACTTCATTGATATAAATTGCAAACAGTGTTGGGGATAGGGGGCAGCCTTGTCTCACACCACGATTTATAATTCCTTCTTCAGAAAATCTGTTATTTAATTTAATCTTTATGGTGTTGTCTTTGTAAATATTTTGTATGTTCTGCCGAAGTAAATTTGGTATATTTCTGTCTTCCAATATATTTAAGAGTTTTGATCTCTTGACTGTGTCGAATGCTTTTTCAAAATCTATGAAAGCAAAATGTGTTTCTAAGTTGAATTCTCTTCTTTTTTCAAGCAATAGTTTAACAGAAAATGCTGAATCAATACAAGATCGTCCTTTTCCTAAATCCATTTTGACATTCCATAAGGAATGTTTCACTGAAACTTTTCAATTTTCCATTTAAAATGTCTGCATAAATTTTGTAGCATGTGTTTAACAAACTGATTCCCCTATAGTTGTCCATTTTCTCTTGTCTCCTTTCTTGAACAGGGGTATAACAATGCTTGTCTTCCATTCTTGTGGTATATCTGCATTTTTGAATGCATTATTAAAGAAGGACAACAGTCTTTCATGGAACTGTTTGCCTGCATATTTGTACAATTCAGAATTCAAGCCATCTGTGCCAGTTGCCTTCCCATTTTTTAATTTCTTTAAACTATTGTTCAATTCTTCCAATGATATTATGGAATCTGTCTCATTATTATTTCGGAAAATTGTATCTTCATAGCTATTGTCAGTCCAAAGACTTTTATAATAATTGAAAAAATCTTCTTTTGTTACTCCGCAATTAATTTTGGTAGATTCTTTAATATCTTTATTCAAATGTTTTAATATTTTGAAGGCATTAGTGGTTGGAGCTTATGCAAATCTGATTCTAAATGTGTAACAAAATTTAACCATGTTTTCCTATGTCTCTTTCTTATTTCCCTCTTAACAATAGCTCTACAGCGTTTGAATTCTATTTCATTTTCTACTTTCTTTGTGTTCAAATATTTTTTATAAGCTGCATTTTTTTCTTCAATCAATTGTTTTATTTCATCATCCCAGATTTTTAGAGTTCTATTTCTTCTTTGTTGTATATTTACTTTTCCTAAAGTTTCATTAGCTGCATTTTGAATTATCATTTTAATGTTTTTCCATTCTTCTTCGACATCATTACTTTCTGGAGTTGTAGCCATATATTGCTGAATTCTTCTCGAATATAACCATTTAATGCTGTCATCATAAAATAATTTTACCTTGTACTTTTGTTCTATGCTCTGTTGTTGTTTCTTCTTTTTTAACCATCTTGGTGGAAATCTTATTCTTGCTTCTACTAGGTAGTGATCTGAACCAATATCATATCCTCTGTAGGCTCTGACATCGAGAAACAATTTAAAAATCTTATTATTTGCAATGAAATAATCAATGAATGATTTTGAGTCCTGACGATGCCAGGTATACTTATGTATGTTTCTATGATTGTAAAAGGTATTCGTTATTTTCAGTTCATTGTAGATAGCAAAATCTGTTAATCTTGTCCCATTCCTATTGCTGGTTGGTTCGCCAAATGTTCCAATATTATTGTTGTCTTGAGCATTGCCCACTCTGGCATTTAAATCTCCTATTATGAGAATGTAATCATTTCTATTAATTTTGCTATAAATTTCTTGTAATATTTTATATAATTCTTCATTGTCTTCTTCACGGCCTTCCTCTGGTGCATATACACCAAGAACTGTCAAATTACCTCTATTAATTTTCAGTCGAAGCTCTAATATTCTTTCATTCCAGTAAGTGTAGTGCTGAATTTTATTTCTTATGGTTTTATTAATCCAAAAACAAATTACATGCATATAATTTAATAAACGGCTGATGATTCCATTAAGCGCAGTGAGAATTTTTTCTAAGTCCCAGGTAGACACCATATGCATGCGCCAAAAGGTTATATTTTAAAATTATTTCCCACTATTTACAATAAATTTTACATTTTTCCTAATGATTCTTTCAACATATTTTTTTTATGATATTTAACTATATACGTAACATGAAGATGTATTATTTTAAAGAATATTCTACACAACAACAGTGCAGCCAACATAGAGTATGTACTTTAGAATTTCAGAACTTACTATTTAGTTTTGGGCATTGTATTCTTTCACAGGTTAGGATGCTTAAATTGTGTTAGGTTAGCTTTTAGGTTGGCCTTTCACAGGTTAGAATACTTAAATTGTGTTAGGTTAGCTTTCTTAAATGGCATGTATGATGTTGGCTGCATCGCGATATTCCATAGAGTAAACTGCGGCTCAACTGCACTTATACTAGCACCTGATTTTTCAGTTAAAATGTTGTAAACTATAGCTCTTCTTCTGTATTTACTACATTATTTAATATTTTAAACTTTTTTAAACAATTTATATAACATTATTAGACAATTTTGAAGTATTTATTTAAATATGTAAATCACTATATTATGCCACTGTTAGACAATATTGTGATGCTAACTGCTATTTTCTCCAAGAGTATATTACTTAGTCTATGATTTTTCTCTATCGCTGTTTTGGGTTATCGCTGGTTGGATCAGCATTAGAGAGTCATAAGTAAGCATACACCCATTTTTAATAAACGTTTGGTAATTTTAATATTAGTATATTTTTTAACATAGATTTGGGGATTTATTGCAAATATTGGTCATTTAAAGTTCATAGCGACGGATAGTAATCGAGGATGATAATCGATGTGGTTCGATTGTGGGTTATCACTGGTTCTATAAACTCTGGCGCATGCGCACTGTTGTTCTATAGGACTTTGAAAATATTTCACGCTAGTTAAAGTGCAGTTTTTTCGTAAACTGCATGGTGTCTGCCTGGGGCTTTGAAAAAATTCTCACTGTGCTTAACCCATTGAAGACACGTTTAAAGCGCCTGGTACGTTCACTGGAAACCCATTTAAATCACCCCAGCGCTGCACTGGGTTTTAAATCAGACCATGCGTTCTGCGTCCCAGAACTTATGAATTTCAGATAGTTTGTTTACCCCTGTTTTTTCTTGTAGTATTTTGTACTTTTAAGAATTGCAAAGGAATGTGGCCTGCTTACAACCCTCTTTTGTGTAATTGAACCGTGTATTTATTGTTAGTTTGAAGGCTGTGAAAGTTGACAAACCTTTCAAAACCGTCCTTTACTAACATTTCTTGGTCATTAAATTTGAAGTAAACATGAATTCATATGTTCTAACAGGAACTTAAAAATAACAACAATATACAAATACAGTATATTATAAAAATAAATTAAATTAAATATATAAAAGCATAGACCTATACATTATCAAAATCATAAAAGTTCTTCTCAAATTATCGATAATGTAAAAAGCAATTTTTCTGTATTGTATTTTAGAATACATTTAGCCTTTGTGAATTTTTCTTCTTGTTATCTGCCTTTATTCTTCCATTGCTTCTTACTGGTGACAGTGATGTCGGCATTTTTGTGTTTGGGTGATGAGATAATAATAAACATATTTCCTATCTTTCCACTTCAATGCAGGAAGTCTACGACTAGATAATGTTACCTCTCCTTTTTTTTTTTTAATTTGATGTTCACTAAATCCATAGGTATGTTTCTTCTGTTTAGATTTTACTGTCCCTAATATGTCTCTCGTCTATTGAGCTCTAAAAATAAATTAGAACACCAGTTGTCTAATTGTAATGTGTAACCTTTGTCTACGAACGGATTTGCTAATTCTAGGTCTACACTCTAATTTACAGTAAAATCTGAATTTTCTGGTGCATCTCGTTCAGTGTTTATTTGGATCATATCCCGAAGAGGTCTCGCACAATTTCTAATATTTTATTCCAAATCGTGCCGTTTTATTCCGATTAGAGATTTTGAACTGGTCGTAAGCCAATATACTTCGTAATTTGAGATTTTTCAAGTGAAATGTCTTCACTTTGAACATACAAGGGCAGAAATGTTGTATTCAAATACTCTACAGCAGGTCTAATTTTGTAAATTCTGTCATCTCTAATTACGGATTCATTGTCTTTGAAGTGAAGAAACATCGAAATTAGGAATAAACTTTTGAAATGCGCAGTTTTGCTGTAAATGGGCATTTATAAAATTGGTCTATTGTTCCAGAACTGTTTTATGTTAGGTTTTATATCTTCACTTATAGTGTGAAATAGGCCTTCACTTCATCAGGGTGTTTCTAAAAAAGTTATATTACCAGCCATGATATTCGAAAAAAAAAACATTGAAACTACTTATATATAAACACAGACGAATGGAAAGGACCAAATTTTCGACTTCGCCACTTATACACACGCTTTGCCGCTCACGGCTTCCATGGCAAAATATGTCATAAACAAAGTTACCATGAACCTGAGGAGTCCTGCATCTGTAAACTCTGTAGCAAACCGTGCCCAAAGTATCACTTAGTGAAGTGCGAAAACATAACCAAAACAATTCACAAATTAATAGCAAAATTGTAAACCATGTATATAATATTAGTGTACACATTGTGTTTAATAAATATATATATATATATATATATATATATATATATATACCGTAATAAGTATCTAAAAAGTAAATTATTCTATAAATTATTTCTATAATATACTCTACAATATACTAGTCCTACATATATGCTTTATATAAACCTGCAAAAAATTTTACAGACGGCGAACAGAAAACTTTAATCACTAAAGAGAGTGCCATCTTCTTATAGTGGTGGGATTTAACACAACGAGTGTAGGTCGTTGTTGAGCTGTTTGGCCTTTCTACCTGCTCACGAGGGAGACTCGTTAAAAGTCTCCAATAGGTTAATGGAAACATTATCCAGGGATTCTCCACTTTAATTTACCTGATATATTTTCAAAGACCTATAGAACAACAGTGCACATGCGCCAGAGTTTATAGAGCCAGCAATAACCCTCCATCAAACTACATATCGATTATCATTGTTTCGATTATTATCGTTTTTTTGTATTTAGACACATTTCAAATGTAACAAACCTAAAAACTAACTAACTCACATTTAACCTAATACAATTACTCTAACCTAGGATGGATTCCATGAAATGCCCTTTTTTTTCACTTTTTAATAATCACAACCATAGATAACCCACTGGTTCCAACAATACAATATACTCTCTGGAGAAAATAGCAAGTCACCATCACAATATGTGTATTTGAATAAATACTTAAAAATTCTAAAATAAAGTTATAAAAATTGTTTGAAAAAAATTCAAAATATTTTTAAATGTTAGTAAAATACATTCCGATTGCCGATTGAGGGTCTTTCCACTTTTTAGCGGTTGCCCTTTTACCAGCCGGCTGCTGGCCCTTCACATCCACATGTGTCAATCACAGAGGTAGATGATCAACAGCCAGTGTAGGGGTGACATGTGGTTAGCATGTCGAGTCCCCCAGCCGTTATAGCTGGTTCCTCAATCTGGAGCCGCTACTTATTGTAGCTACCCAATTGACTCACGATGCTGGGTGGGCACCGGTCCCATACTGGCCGAAATACCATGAGAAAATTTCTTCCCCCGTGGAGACTCGAACCAGTGCAAGTCCCGTAGCTCTGTGTCAAGGCTTCCTACCTTAACCGCTCGGCTACGGCGCGGGACAGTAAATACATAAGATTTATAATTCACAACAAGAAACTCAAAAATCAAGGGGAAATTATTCTAAAGAAGAGACCATTATCCTAATAAACTATAAACTAATGTTATGTACACTAACTTGTCCCACCGGAATCTAACAAAATTAAGTTATAATTTCTTGAAATATGGTTTGGAAATATTTGCAAATGTTGGCAACACCAATTTGAGAGCCTCTACGGATGTTACATTAAGCATTTGCGTATCTGTAGAATTTGATTCACAATATTCGCGTAATTATACAAATCCATCCATAGTAATTCTGCCCAAAGGCAGGTCCTTCACTGCAGTCATAGCATTTTCATGCTATGCTTGCAGGTTTACTAGGGAATTTTAGGTGTGGTAGCTTCCCGTTGCTTTCCACACCGGTGAAGGATGATGATGATGATGGCCATATGATTTCGGGGTCCGTTTGGGCCTTAAAGTTTTCCTGACATTTGTCTTACAGGTGAGGAAAAACCCCGGTAAAAACCTCACCCAGAAAAACTGCCCCGATCGGGGATCGAACCCGGGCCTGCTGCGTGACAAGGCAGCACGCTACCTCGAGACCACAGCGGTGGACTATTATATAAATATTATCAATAATTAAAAATCATAAGAAATGTTTATAAAATGGTTTAAAATAGTATGAAACGTGTCTAAAAGTATATAGTGCAACAGTAGCGTAAGGATGTATGGAAAATTGTGTGAGACAAACAGTGAACCTCAGCCAAATAACTCCCCAAATCCTTTGGATCAACAAATAAATTAATTCATTTGCTACACTATACAGAAACCATAGAAAAAGTTGGTTATTTGGCGGACACAAATTCTTCTAAGTTACACAGAATCGCAATGTGCATGCATGAGTTGCTGTAATGGTTAATGTAGCCTCCGGTAGATGGCTCTGCAGTCGGCATTACCAACTTTGGGAATAAATTCCCAAATGCTAAAAAAATGGAGTAAACTAACTTGGCATTTCCTAACCAAAGAAAATAATTTACATGCATATTATTTTATTCCCAAATGCTAAAAAAATGGATGTAAACCAACTTCCCATTTCCTAACCTAATAAAACAATTTACATGCGTATCATTTAAAAAACTATATACTAATTTTACGTACACAAACACTAAATATGGTTTGAAATTATTTTCAAATGTTGGTAACTTCGATTTGAGAGCCACCCTAGCGGATGTTACATGAAGCATTTCCGCATCTCTAGAACCTGATGCACAGATTTTGCGTCATTTATAAATATTTAAATAATTGTAAGAATGTTTATAAAATGGTTCCAAAATGTTCAAAATAGTACAAAACGTGTTTACAAGTGTTTAGTGCATCAGTGGCATAAGGATTGTAAGTGTAGAATTGTGTCCGCCAAAAAACACATACCACAGCCGAAACCATAAAAGGAAAAAAAATTAAAACATCTAGTGGTGACAACAATGTGCATAAATACCATTACTGTAAACCAAATGAAATTAAGACAGTTGACCAAGAATCAATTATACAAAACTTTTATTAAGTTTTATAAATGTACAGATTTGTTTTTCTTTTTCTGAGCATTCTTGACTTTCTTTTTTAGCGCAGCAACATCAACATCAGAAGTGTGTGTTATTTTCTTCCCCTTGAATTGCGGTTCCTCAGGTGGTATATAATGCCTGATTCCGTTTCTCTCTTCTCGCAACTTTGTAGCTTCAGCTTGTTTTTCCTCCCTTATCTTGCGTTTTTCTCGCTTGCTGCTGTTCTTCTTTCAAGAAGTATTCTCCGCTTGCTAACTGCTTGTCTATCTTACTCTCTGCCTGCGGTGGTGGGAATGGAGTATATTCATTCTTCGACTTCTTTTTCGGTTGCTTTCGTTTACTTAGATTTTTACTATTGAACTTAGGTAAGAATCTTTCCCAATTTTCATTTTTCAGTTTTGGATCTTTAGCAAGTTCCCGTTTAATCATTAATGCCTTAATGTTATAAATAGGATGAATGTTTCGCATTGTGTCTTCAACTATTTTTCTTACTTGCTGTAAACCTTTATATGGTCCTACAGCTGCTACAGTCTGACCTTGAACCAGAAACATAACAATCTGTCAGCAGTTCAACAGATTTAAGTGTACAACCATTTGGGCCCAATAAGCCTCTGTCTTCGCTTTACAAACTTCTCCCTGCTACGAACTAAGGAACCAATCTTTATAATATCTGATCCTACTGCATCTTCAAGTACCCGTACTGCCTGTTCATAAGGAACGCTTCTGGAGAGCAATTTAATCATATCTCTTGCTTTTATAACAATGTAAGGATCCCATGTTAGACGAGTTGTTCTAACAGTCATGCTGCCTTCAAACCACATCCAATTCGGCCTTGATACCATATTCGTCAAGCGATTTTTGCACAAGGGGCCAACACTCTCGTAAATAACGTTCTCTGTATTTTGGGAATAATGTCGCAAATGAGCTTTCCTCCATCAATCTGTGAGGATTATCCTCTGGTCTAAACTTTGGAATTTTCATTGCCCATGCATTATCAATAACTTTATCGCCTAGAACTATCTTTCACATCAGAGTCTATATTTGCCATTTTGAATTACTTCACTTGTACAGTTCACTTATTCTTACTTATAAAGATGAAAAACGAAACGATGATTTCTTCGTAATTCACTTCTAATACATACAAAACACGAATTCAAAAAACACAATTCGCCATTTATTAAAAGTCAGGGCTACCACTGTAAATGGCCATATGACAAAATCGCCAACACACGAAAATAACATTTAAAAAATCATAAAACTCCAATATAATTTATGTTAACTTTGTCAAATAATTTTCCATGTTTATATAACTGCTAGCAAACTTATTTTACAATTACATGTTCATAAGATCTAAAAATGACATTAAGCGATAAAAAATAGCAAGAAACTTTTCGCGTTGGTTATTCTGTGCCAAACATATTTTAAAGACAATATATATAATTGGTATATATCATACATAACATGAACATTATAGAAGATCTCAGGACCAAATTTAACTTACCATTTACGGAGAACTGGGGAAAGCTAATGGATATAAGAAGACAGAAATCAGTAGAGATCTGGCCCGAATTTTATTCCACAGAAGCAATGGTAAATAGAACATGGATGGAAACCAACGCATGGATACCACCACAAAGCATGTAATTTGAAGACCTACCACGACCCTAACTCAACATGTGTATGTGAACTTTGTGAACTACCGTGTGACCGTTACCACATTACATCATGTAAAATTCTCTATGATGTAAAAGACTACCCAAATCAATAATTGAGACCTGCACAGACAAACGACACTGAAAAGTAGTGTAGAAGACATTAACTTTAGTTAGATTCATGCACAACTTGTGCGCTTTTTCGTTTTATTATAATATGAACATTTATGAATATTACTGTGAACTAATACGTCAACGGAAAATCACCATGAATTTTACTAGTATCGATTTATGAATGATATGATTGATAATGAATATTTTACATCATTGTGTATGACAATATCAATATAACACAGTTATGAATTTTGGTTGTACCAATCATAGAGTACCAATGGACATATTCAAATAGTTTTTTTATATAAACGAAAAGCGCACAAGTTGTGCATGAATCTAACTAATGTTAATGTCTTATACACTACTTTTCACAGTGTTGTTAGTCTGTGCAGGTCGCAATTATTGATTTAGGTAGTCTTTTACATGCTGTAATGTGGTAACGGTCACACGGTAGTTCACAAAGTTCACATACACATGTTGAGTTAGGGTCGTGGTAGGTCTTCAGATTACATACTTTATGGTGGTATCCGTGCGTTGCCAGGGAATTTACAAAGTGGCGTAGGTCTTGATTGGTTTCCATCCATGTTCTATTTACCATTGCTTCTGTGGAATAAAATTCGGTCCAGATCTCTACTGATTTCTGTCTTCTTATATCCATTAGCTTTCCCCAGTTCTCCGTAAATGGTAAGTTAAATTTGGTCCTCAGATCTTCTATTAGGAAGGTCTCTCTGGCAAGTTCGTATACGAGTCGTGATCGGGTGTGTTTGGGACAAACCCAGTGCTGACTTCAGGAATCGGGCTTTAACGGCCTCTATTGTTGATAGGTCTTTTATTCCTAGTTTTTCCCAGATTTGTTCTATACCGTATGTTAGAATGGGTATGATCTTGGCGTCGAAGAGATTCATGGCGGTTTTTAGGGATAATTTGGATATTGACCTTATGTCAAGGATTGCCTTTGTGGCTGCTGTTGCCTCTTGCTTTGATGTGAATCCTGAAAGATTTCATTGTCGTTTGGAGGGTCACGCCCAGGTATTTGAAGAAGTTAACTGTTTGGAGGGATTCATTCTTATATATTATTCTGTCTTGGGGGTTCTCTCTTCCACCTTTCCTGAAGTTCATTTGAACTGTTTTCTTTGGATTGATCTGGAGTTTATTTTCGTCGGCCCATGTTTCTAGCGCGTTAATCGCGTTTTGGAGGTCCTTTTTGTCTGGTGATCCGATGGCCATATCGTCTGCGTACATATAAAATTTTATGTTGCTTGTTGTTTCCTTTATTCTGTCGGCTAAATCATGCGTCGCCACGTTAAATAGTAGTGGGCTGAGTGGGTCTCCCTGTAGTACCCCGTTTGTTTGCTTGACTTCCTTGGAGATAGATACATTGTCAGAGATATGTATTATATTGCTCTCTAAACATGTTGTGGATCAGGACTGCCAGTTGTTTTCTGTCTGTTAGGGCTTCTAATTTTGCTGAGATTATATTTCTATCTAGTGTGATCAAACGCTTTCGAGTAATCTACAAATACTACGTGAAATTTTCCTTGTGGGGAATCTTAGATGGTTTTCGATGTCTTCTATAAGGATCCGAACTGCTTGAGGGTGTTTCTTCTTTCCGAAAAACCGAACTGCTCTTCTGGGAGTTTGCACGTCAATTCATTTGTTAGCCTGCATGTTATTACTCTCGAGAGGACTTTTAGGAAGTTGTTCTCCAGCGCTATGCCTCTGTAAGAGTTGGGATCGGTCCTGTCTCCATCCCCTTTATACAGGATTCTGATGGTTTGAAGTTTTTCCATCTGTTTGGGATGGTGCCTGTTTTTGCTACAAGATTTATCAGCTTAGTGAGTGCTGGTAGTATAAACCTCTACGGAAGCTTTAAGGTGTTCGTTGTAGATTCCGTCTGGTCCTGATGCTTTGTTATTTTTCAGATTTTTTAAGGTTTGTTGGACCTCCTTTTCGGTGAAAAAGTTGAAGTTTGAGTCTGGTATCTCTGGGGTTTTTGGCCCATATGCTGCATTCTTGTTATCTATGTTAAGAATCTTGAGGAAGTGGTTTTTCCCAGGTTTCCATGCTTATTTTTCCTGTGGCGTGTGGTCTTCTGGGTTTTAATGCAATGAAGGGGTCTGATCTCGCTTCTTCGATTAATTTTGTGGCTTCTGCTTCCATATGTTCTTTCCGTTTTTGTTTTATTAAGGCTTTGTATTTTTTCCTTGCCTTGTTATATCGGTCCAGGTTTTCTGCTGTGTCGGATGT
The DNA here is from genome assembly GCA_030220185.1 of Diploptera punctata. Taxonomy (NCBI): domain Eukaryota; kingdom Metazoa; phylum Arthropoda; class Insecta; order Blattodea; family Blaberidae; genus Diploptera; species Diploptera punctata. Next base: position 55,868 of record JASPKZ010008392.1, read on the forward strand.
CCGTGTTAAGTTTAGGGTATGTAGGACTTTTCTTCTTTCCTCAAAACATTTGGTGTCGAACCATTCCTTGGCTTTACGTTTGGTTCTGGGGATGATTGCTGTCTTGATAATATTTTCTAGCGCTGTCGCTGCCGCTTCGAAAATAGTTTTTTTAGTATATCTATATTGGCTATTCTGGTTGTCTATTCTCTACGGTCTTGACCACAGAGAAGAAACGATCACAGCATGGAGAAACATCAGAGTAAAGTGTGCGCCATCTATAAATAAAACTGCGGATTAAAAACATATGGTGGTGTATGTTGTGGAGTTAGAATAAATCTAATTAAGTGGTGTAAAGAAAATTTTGAAACATAAATGGTAAATTACAAACATTTTTATTATTAAATTGAAACCCGAAAAGCGTTTGTACATTGCATGTAGCATTTTGTATTATTCATTTAATGGTTTATATTTGAGGTTAAGTTCATGTTCCGCTCAACTTTAGCTTAATTTTCACTTGATTTTCCATACTATATTGTTGTAATTCTATTCCTCTACGTACATATTTTGTCTTTACTAACATTTCGTACTATTTTAAATGTTTTACAATGTACTTATAAAACATTTTATTTTTTGCGATTAAGTTTGGATCCTTCCGGGAAATTCTCGTATAAGACTTGAAAGCATAATAATAGTCCCTGGTGTGAAAACCGATATTTAAAAAAGAATTGATAGACTACGCCAATTTGGAATAGATTTAACAGTACCACTTTTAAAATATGGAAACACCATCTTGAAAGAATTAGTTCAAATTGGATCCCCAAAGCTGTTTATGATTATATACCAAGAGGACGACGATCTCTGGGCAATCCTATGAAACGCTGGAGGGAAAATTTTCTATCGAATCGTAACAGGCCTTGGGTGGACTAATACTTGGAAGGAAGAAGAAGATTTTGGCTCAACTGCACTTCTACTAGCGCTTGATTCAGTTTTCATTGCGTTGGTAAACTATAGCTCTTCTTCTGTATTTACTAACATTAGTTAATATTTTTTAAACTTTTTCAAACTAGTTTATATAAAATTATTAGATAATTTTGAAGCATTTATGTAAAATATGCAGATCACAATATTATGACACTGTTAGACAATATTGTGATGCTAACTGCTATTTTCTCCACAGAGTATATTACTTAGTCTATGATTTTTCTATCGCTCTTTTGAGTTATCGCTGGTTGGATCAGCGTTAGGGAGTGATAAGTAAGTGTACACACATTTTTAATAAACGTTTGGTAATTTTAATATTGTTAATTTAATTTTCATAGCGAAGGATAGTAATCGAGGATGATAAATCAATATGTGGTTCAATTGTGGGTTATCGCTGGCTCTATAAACTCTGGCGCATGTGCACTGTTGTTGTATAGCACTTCCAAAATATTTCACGCTAGTTTAAGTGCAGTTTTTCCAAAGATTTTTTTAGATTATTAATATTTATCAACATACACAATGATTTCTTCAAAGTTTTACAGAACCCACAGTGCATTTGCATGAGATACGCGAATGCTTAATGTAACTTCCACAATATGTCAGTGAAATTGGTGTTTCCAACATTCGCAATTAATTCCACTCCATATTACAAGAAATCAACTTCATTTTGTTAGGTTCCTACTCGTCAAGTTAGTGTACGCAAGATTAGTTTATTAAATAATGTGCATGTAATTTATTTTGTCAGAGGGAATTTAGTGTACAACAATTTCTAATAAACGTTTGGGAATTTATTGTGAATATTGGTCGTATCGATTTTGCAACTACGTGGGTTCCATCTAGCAACAACACTGTAAACTTTTTGTAAGACTTCACAGGCATGTGGTCCCACCTAGCGTCAGCTTTATAAATATTTGTGCATGTGCACTGTTATTCTGTAGGACTTTAGAAAATTATGGTGAAAATCAAACTTAAGTTTTTCCTTCATGTTCTTCACAAAACATGAAATAGTGAGTGGATGAAATTATTACTGCTTTAGGGTTGAAATGTTTAATGGATCCATTTAAGTATTAGGAGGAACTTTAACATAACGTGTGAAGAGTCGCAAAAATGTGTTCCCCTCCATCATAGTTTTAAAATATGTAGTGACATATAGAGAAGAATTTTTATTACAAATGCCATTAGGTTGAAAAGCTAGAATATGGAAAAAATGTTTTGCTGACAAATCTTGAAGATGGTTTATAATAAAATTATTGACAATATTTGGTACAAATAAAAAATGTCATCCAATTGTTTTATCCAATTAAAAAAGATTATGGCCTGGAGAATGCCTACATAAATTCAAATCATTGTAGCAATTTGTAAATAATTACCTAAAAATTATTTATATACATATATATATATGTTATAATTAAATGTTTTGACATTGAGCAATGCAAACTTAATATGGTATCATAAGAAAAATAAATGCCTGGACGGGATTCGAACCCAGAACTCTGAGTCTGTACCTCAGCGTGTTATCCGTTACACCACCAGGCGAATCCAATTCAAACACTTTTTTTTTTCTTATATATGTATACATATATAATATATGGTATGATAAGAAAATATATATAATATATGTATACATATATAAGAAAAATAAGTGTTAAGCTTATATGGTATGATAAGAAAAATAAATGCCTGGACGGGATTCGAACCCGGAACTCTGAGTCTGTACCTCAGCATGTTATCTGTTATATATAATATATGTATACATATATAAGAAAAATAAGTGTTTGAATTGGATTCGCCTGGTGGTGTAACTTTTTTTTTTCTTATATATGTATACATATGTCCACCGCTATGGTCTTGAGGTAGCGTGCTGCCTTGTCATGCAGTGGGCCCGGGTTCGATCCCCGGTCGGGGCAGTTTTTCTGGGTGAGGTTTTTATCAGGGTTTTTCCTCACCTGTAAGACAAATGTCAAGAAAACTTTAAGGCCCAAACGGTCCCCAAAATCATATGACCATCATCCTTATCATTATCATCCTTACCATTATCATCATCATCCTTCACCGGTGTGGAAAGCAACAGGAAGCTACCACACCTACACAATTCCCTAGTAAAGCTGCAAGCATAGCATGAAAAATGCTATGATTGCAGTGAAGGGCCTGCCTTCGGGCAGAATTACTATGGATGGATGTATACATATATAAGAAAAATAAGTGTTTGAATTGGATTTGCCTGGTGGTGTAACGGATAACATGCTGAGGTACAGACTCAGAGTTCCGGGTTCGAATCCCGTCCAGGCATATATATATAAAAACACACACCCATATTGGTTTTTTCTTACAATTTTGAAAAATGTGTTGAAATTGAGAAGTTTATGATAGGTCTAGATTACCTAAAGTTGCCATATTTACAATGGAAAACAGAATAGCCAACTTATCGTTATGGGACACCAGATTATCCAGTACACAAATCTGGTGTACAATACATTGCCCATTTTCTCACCTAATGAAATAAACTGAGTAAGAATATTATGTGGTACAAAGTTTTTAGTAATGAGTGAATAAATGTACCAAAAAATTGCAATCTGATAACAGAAACATGTATATCATTTTGGATAACATGATGCTAGAAGTTATCTGTTCTCTGTTGCAACTTTCATTGATACAACACTTCTGGCATTCAGTAACCAAAAATGGATACAATAACATCAAATAAGTTAAGTTTAGGTTTAAGGGCTCTCCTGGTGCTTCATTATCATTCATCGCCTATCATATCATTAGGATAAGGTAACTCCATCTTCCAGGTACACCAACTTAAGAAATGGGTTACAATTCCATCAATGCCAGGAGAGAGAATATCAGAAATGTCATAAAGACAACCTGGTGGCATTGTTAAAAAAAAATAGGCTGATGTTTCCATTAAGCGCAGTGAGAAATTTTTCTAAGTCCGAGGCAGACACCATGCGCATGCATCAACAGGGTTTTATTTTCAGATTATTTCCCACCATTTACAATAAATTTAAATTTTTTCTAACGATTATTTGAACATATTTTTCTATGATATTTAACTATATACTTAACATGAAGACGTCGTAGCCATATTGATTTTAAAGAATATTCTATACAACAACAGTGCAGCCAACATAGGTTATATACTTCAGAATTTGAGAACATAATATTTATTTTTGGGCATTGCATTCTTTCGCAGGTTGGAGTACTTAAATTGCATTAGGTTTAGCTTTTAGATTTGTTAAATAGCATGTATAATGTTGGCTGCATCGCAATATTCCATAGAGTTAACTGCTTCGTGTTTTTTGGCGCATGCGCATGGTGTCCGCCTGGGACTTAAGAAAAAATTCTCACTGCGCTTAATGGAAACATTATCCAGAAAAATATTTGAATAACAATGCCAGGGTTGGCACAACAAGACTGTAATACTCTTGGCCTATTAGTCAGCTGCTGGCTTCTCATCCTCCATATTTAGATCACAGAGTTGGATGATCATACAACCAGTATAGGAATGACATGTGGTCAGGATGTTGGGTCCCACACTCATTATAGCTATTTTTCTGAGTCTGGTGTTGCTACATATTGTAGCTACCCAAATTCCTTCACGATCTGGATGGGCACCGATCATCCCATACTGACCAAAATTGAATGAGAAAATTTCTATCTCCAGGGGGATTCAAACAGTGTAAATCCCTTACCCCTGCACTAAGGCATCATGTCTTCAACTATCGGTTAAGGCATGGGACAATGTTTATAATTTCGGCTGAGGTGTATAAACCATCGCACACAATTTTCCATCTAATATTCTTATGCCACTGATGCACTAAACACTTTTCAACCATTTATAATAATGTTTGGTACTATTTTAAACACATTGGAACCATTTTATAAACATTTCTTATGATTTTTAAATATTTCTAAATTAACGCAAATTTTGGAGTACATCGAGTGTCTACAGGTGCGGAAATGATTCATGTAACATCTGCAAGGTGGCTCTCCACATCGCAGTTACACAACATTGTAAATTAATTCAAAGAAACCATATTTTAGTGTTAGTGTACGTTAAAAGTAGTTTATAGTTTTGTTAAAATAATATGCAATGTAATTTGTTTCTTGTTAGGTTAGGAAATGGGAAGTGTAGTTTACGATCCATTTTTTTTTTTTGCATTTGAAATAAAGGAATATGCATGTAAATTGTGTTTAGGCGGGTTGGGAAATGGGAAGTTAGTAGTTTTTGCGTCCATTTTTTTTAGCATTTGGGAATTTATTCCCAAAGAGTTGGTGACGCCTGACCTTCAGAGCCTTCTAACCAGAAGCTACAGTAACCATTACACAAGGCTCAACTCGCACATGCACACTTCTGCAAAGTAAGAATTATGTTCGACGGTTTTATACCCATTATCCATAGTTTCCTACATCTATCCCAGATTCCAATATCATTTGTTTTTTTCATAGTTAAATCTGGAAAATAAATAAGTCATAATATTGGTTGAAAATGAGAGAGATGTCCTCTTGAAAACTGCAGTTCCCGTATTTAAAAAAAAACATAACTGTGAGGTAAAATAAGAGAGTGACTCATTCATTCATTGAATTATTTGTTTTATTTGGCATTCACACGTTTCTTAATTATATGGGAAATTACGGTATTTACACTGCTTTTTGTTTACAGGGTAAATCAAAGAAACAAAGGAAGATAGTGCAACAGAGATTTGCACAAATGAAAAAAATGATCACGCCCGAGTGATTCTAGAATGTGAGTATTTTCCTAGTTTTATATTTACAATCAGGATGTTGGAAAATCTAAACAGAAATATTGTTCTACAATGGATTCCAGCACATTGTGGTGTGGAAGGTAATGAGAAGGCTGATATGCTTGCAAAAAAAGGTACACTCATCCAACAGAGTAAGATCAATTACCTATCTTACAAATCAGTGCAACTCTACACCAAAATGAAAATAAAATCCCATATAGCCGAACAAAACAAAATCCAATGTGAAACTCAAGATATGGAAGACATTACTAGAACCAGATACAATACCAAACAGCCCCAGATCAATTGCAGTTGCATCATTTCGTCTTGAAAATGGTCATGATTGCTTAGCGGCACATCTATTTAGATATTAAGATACTAGACTCCTCCACACTGCATAGTATGCAAGGACACAAATACTATAATGAACAAGGATCACTTGATGTTCTGCGCTGATCTTCAGAAAATAGTTGGAACACCATTCCAAATTGCTTAATATTATTGAGAAGCCCGCATGCGAATGATGACAAATCAAGAGCTTCAGAACATATGAATACTACTATTACTTTTTTAAATTTGAAGAGAAAAATTTTCGCCTAGACCGGGACTCGAACCCGGGACCCTTGGCTTTCCGGGCCAAGTGCTCTACCAACTGAGCTACCGAGGCGAGTTACGATCTAGACGCAAATTTTTCTCTTATATACGTTGTAATTCCCTATCGCCAAATGCTTTTTGAAATCATTGTTTCTATCTTTGCAAATGGCGGCTTCTTAGTTAAGAAGACATTTATTGGAAATTTAACATTACTTTAAAAGCCAGTAAGGCCTCTAATGATGTTTTTATTATTAATTTAACATTTCTCAATGAAAGATAAATTAAATTTGAAGAGAACAACCTATATAAGAGAAAAATTTGCGTCTAGATCGTAACTCGCCTCGGTAGCTCAGTTGGTAGAGCACTTGGCCCGGAAAGCCAAGGGTCCCGGGTTCGAGTCCCGGTCTAGGCGAAAATTTTTCTCTTCAAATTTAATTTATCTTTCATTGAGAAATGTTAAATAATAATAAAAACATCATTAGAGGCCTTACTGGCTTTTAAAGTAATGTTAAATTTCCAATAAATGTCTTCTTAACTAAGAAGCCGCCATTTGCAAAGATAGAAACAATGGTTTCAAAAAGCATTTGGCGATAGGGAATTACAACGTATATAAGAGAAAAATTTGCGTCTAGATCGTAACTCGCCTCGGTAGCTCAGTTGGTAGAGCACTTGGCCCGGAAAGCCAAGGGTCCCGGGTTCGAGTCCCGGTCTAGGCGAAAAATTTTTCTCTTCAAATTTAATTTATCTTTCATTGAGAAATGTTAAATTAATAATAAAAACATCAACTACTATTACTATTTACAATAATTTTACTTTCTCTATGGTTACTGAAGCAATGAATGATTGCAATGATACTTTCATGGAGTAGTCGAGCGCACAAATTTGCACTGAGAAAGATAATCTAGTGTACAATATATTTGATTTGATACATTTACAATAATTTTTGGATTTGTAAATTTTTCATGATCTAGGGCCTAGGGTTTAAGTGCACTGTATAGAATGTATACTGTTATAACTAGAGTCCGGATGTTAGGCACTTAAAAAATTCAAAATAGGCAGGCAAAAAGGCACCAAAAATCATTAATATAGGCACTAATAATTCAAAATAGGCTCTTACCAAAAATTGACTACAACATAAATTTTTACAGCCTTATGTAAAGAATATAAATGTATGCTGTGAATAGCATGTGAAGATATCAGAGATGATTTTGGAACTTGTTTTGTCTTTTTACAAAGACCAGATTTATGTTTTGCAATGTGTATGTGCTTCGAAACATGGCACTTCTTTGCGCAATTCGCTGAATTTTACACACTTTGCAAAACAGTATTGAACCGTCAACTTGAGAATATTTCCGTCACCAAATTCTTTCACGAAATTGGTCAGTTTGTCCAGTGTTTACTGTTGTCCGTTCTTATAGGCATCGTAAAACAACTGTTCTGTGTAAAAAAGCCACATACACTTGTCGCACCATTTTGTCTTTGAAGCACCTGTCTGTGAACGAGGACTACAGACTGAATTCAGTGTTACCAATATCAAAAATAATATTGCCAGTCACTTAAAGATTTCTACGCAATGATATGTGTCATGAGATTTGTCCATTTCAATTAATTTAATTGAAGTACTAAGTTAATTTCGAGAATAAATGGAAAATAGGCATTTATAGGCATAAGCTGAAATAAGCATTTATAGGCAAAATTAACTTCATGAAAACAACTCTAGGGTTGTCGGTATGAACTTATATTAAGTCAATGTTTTTATTATTAATTTCATACATCTCAATGATGGATAAATCATATTTAAAGAGAAAAATTATACGCTCAGACCGGGACTTGAACCCGGGACCCTTGGTTTTCTAGTCCAAGTGCTCTACCATTTGAGCTACCTGAGCAAGTACCGATCTAAACGCAAATCTTTCTCTATATACGTTGTAATTCCCGCCCACCAAATGCTTTGAAGCCTTTGCTTCTATCTTTGCAAATGGCGGCTCCTATATTAAGAAGACATATTTGGGAATTATACATTACATTATAAATGCCAGTACGGCTATTTTCGATGTTTTTATTATTAATTTCATACATCTCAATGATGGATAAATCATATTTAAAGAGAAAAATTATACGCTCAGACCGGGACTTGAACCCAGGGACTAGAGCACTTGGACTAGAAAACCAAGGGTCCCGGTCTGAGCGTATAATTTTTCTCTTTAAATATGATTTATCCATCATTGAGATGTATGAAATTAATAATAAAAACATCGAAAATAGCCGTACTGGCATTTATAATGTAATGTATAATTCCCAAATATGTCTTCTTAATATAGGAGCCGCCATTTGCAAAGATAGAAGCAACGGCTTCAAAGCATTTGGTGGGCGGGAATTACAACGTATATAGAGAAAGATTTGCATTTAGATTGGTACTTGCTCAGGTAGCTCAAATGTAGAGCACTTGGATTAGAAAACCAAGGGTCCCGGGTTCAAGTCCCGGTCTGAGCGTATAATTTTTCTCTTTAAATATGATTTATATTAAGTCACTTTTACAATATCTATAATAAATAACTGTAGGCATTTTGCCTAACTTCCGGTCTCTAGTTATAACATCTATAATCTAGTTGTTATACTAACTCTGAAATTTTAATGTAAACTAACCAGATGTATGACTGTATTTTCATTGGTCAAATAATGATTTTATTTTTAAGCTTGTAAGAAAATGTAGTTCCCTCACTAACACTCAAAATAAAGGAAATAATAATAATAATAATGTGTATTATCTAGCACATCTCTATATAAGTTATGTCGGCACTGTCAATCTAGATTCTGTACCACACATGCTTATTTATGCAGAAAAATATATAATTACAACTCTAATAGATTAAATAAGCATTGTTTTATTCTTATGCATGCGCAATGCAGAATACGTTGGAATTTCAATTGTTATAACAATCAAAGAAACCATCTTTAGTACAGAAGAACACAAGATTACGGCTTTATAAGGTTCTCGCAAGACCAATATTAAGGTATGGTAGTGAAGCATGGACAATACGAAGAAGAGATGAAAGCCAAATAACAGCAAATGAGATGCAATTTATGCGCCATACAGCAGGCTACACAAAGTGGGACCATAAAAGAAATGAGGAAACTATGGAAGTTTGGATGTAGAACCCATTCTCTTCATCATATACAAACTACCAGAACAACTGGAAAGCCCATCTTCAACGAATGCCATCTCATAGAATTCCAAAAGCCATGCTTCGTTAGTGCCCCCAAGGCAGAAGATCGCTGGGACGTCCAAAAAAGCGCTGGATGGAAAATTCCTCTTTGAGACCATAACAGGCCACACGGCCTAATACTTGCATGGATGATGATGATGATAATTTAATCAAAGATGTCTTTAAATGCTATGACAGCTGTAAAGAGTCAAATTTGATTAAAGTTGTTATTGCATAACAGATGACAGGACGTGGATTACGTGGTTGATGCAATTCCTCAGTATTAGATTTTTTAACCAGAGTTCACTACCTGTCATGTCAAGTACTCACTAATTAGTCCTCACAGAACCGACAAACCACATCCCAGACCCTACACATAAAGAAAAATGTCAGTATAGCCAAAAAATCAAAATTGGAACACTAGAAAGGCTAGTTAGGCATGCTAACCAATACAACCTCTTCCATGCTAACCTCTTCCATCTGAGTTACCTAGGCCTCCAATCTAAACGTGTATTTTTCTCTTATACATAGTTAATTCCCTAACCCCAAATGCTACGAGCCATTGCTACGATTTTTGCAAATGGCGGCTTCTTTATTAAGAAGACTTTTTATTGGGAATTTAAACATTACTTATAAAGCCAGTAGTGCTTCTTTCAATGTTAATATTATTCATTTTTAAACATCTTAATGATGGACAAATTATATTTGAAAAGAAAAACATACGCCTAGACTGGGGTTTGAACCCAGGACCTTTGACTCTCTATGTCAATGGTCTTCCATCTGAGCTATTAACATTGAAAGAAGCACTACTGGCTTTATAAGTAATGTTTAAATTCCCAATAAAAAGTCTTCTTAATACAGAAGCCGCCATTTGCAAAAATTGTAGCAACGGCTCATAGCATTTGGGTTAGGGAATTAACTATGTCTAAGAGAAAAAATACGCGTTTAGATTGGAGGCCTAGGTAGATCAGATGGAAGAGCATTGACATAGAGATTCAAAGGTCCTGGGTTCAAACACCAGTCTAGGCGTATATTTTTCTTTTCAAATATAATTTGTCCATCATTAAGATGTTTAAAAACTAATAATATTAACATTAATTATATTATTTTTAGTCTGATCATCTTACCTCAATATTAATGTTGATTTGTTCTTGGCCATGTTTCAAAACAATTCTGTTTTATCGTTAGCTTGTCCAGACTGGTTTGATTTATGGAGCTGACATCGACATCCAGGGTGTGCAACATAATGCAACATAAATCAAACCAGTCTGGACAAGCTGACGATAAAACAGAATTGTTTTGAAACATGTCCAAGAACAAATCAACATTAATATTGAGGTAAGATGATCAGACTGAAAATAAACAATTATAATAACCTCAAAATATCACTTCCTAAAATTAAATATTAATCAAACAATTTGTTTAACATGCTACTTTAATTTTTTTTTACAGAAAAGAAAAACTCAGAGCTGCTCCTGAGAAAAAGAAAAAAGAGGATCCTCATCAAATTAAAATTCGTGAACTGTAAGCTACATCATCATCATCATTATTATTATTATTATTATTATGCATGGTTTAGCTACTGTTATTCAGGTGTCTATATGTGTATTCTATTTTATAGTGTTCTGCCCTAGGCAGGTCCTTCACTGCTATCATAGCATTTTCATGCTATTCTTTTTTTTTTTAAGCATTACTAGGGAATTATAGGTATGTAGCTTCCCGTTGCTTTCCACACCATGGGATGATGATGGCCAGGTGATGTTCGGGGACCTTTGGGCCTCAAAGGTTCCTGGCATTTGTCTTACAGGTGAGGAAAAACTCCGAGAAAAACCTCACCCAGGAAGCTTGTCCCGACCTGGAATCGAACCCGGGCTCACTGTGTGACAAAGCAGCATGCTACCTTGAGACCACAGCAGTGGACTCTATATGTATATGCCCCCAGGTTTTAAATTATTGTTTCTTTTTTTATTTATTTTCTTTTATTACATCTCTTGCTCCCACTAATGCGAGTTGAATAATTCTGCTTCTTTTTCTATGGCGCTACAGCCCGATGTCGGGCCTTGACCTCCAAATCTGCCTGTCCAGTGCCTTCCTTCTCCATTTCCTCACTCCTAGAATCTTCTTTGCATCCTTGTTCACAGTATCAATCCATCTGTTCTTTGGCCTTCCCATTCTTCTCTTGTCCCCTATAGTTGTATAAAGACTTTTCTTTAGGATACATCCATTCTTTATGTGATGGAACACGTCCTGCCCATTCAAATCTTTTGAGTTTAACCATCATGGAAATACACAGTTTGTTATGCAGTTCATATAACTCACTATTATATCTTCTTCCTTCCAAGTATTAGGCCAAGGCCTGTTACGATCCTTTCGAAAATTATCCCTCCAGCGTAAATAGTTTGATCCTTCTGGGAAATTCTCGTAAAAGACTTGAAAGCATAATAATAGTCCCTTCGATTGGTTGCTGGCCAAAGGAAGGCAAGACCAGTGATGGGGCTGCCATCTTATAGCCTCTGGTCAGGCTTTTCTGGAGAAGAAAAGAAAATAAAGAAAAGAAGAAATGGAAGAAAGGAACGACTCCCGAGCCCTCGGATGCCCTAATAGCGTCGGGGTCGAAAAAACAAGAGTTAACCAAGAGAGGTTAGATAGTAAAGTTAAAAGAGTGCAAAACACAAGTAAGTGGAAGAAATGTTTTGCTCAGCTTGGGCACCTTGTGGTCGCCATCACTTCTCCAAATGCCATATTCCTTAATTGGTCCATAATCTCACCTTAAAATTTTTCTTTCAATGTAAATGACAAAAATGTTTATTGCATTATCTTGCAATGTATTAAGAATCCAGCTCTTACAACCATAAGACAATATTGGTCTAATAAGTTTTATATATTCGAAGAGAAAAAATTTCGCCTAGACCGGGACTCGAACCCGGGACCCTTGGCTTTCTGGGCCAAGTGCTCTACCAACTGAGCTACCGAGGCGAGTTACGATCTAGACGCAAATTTTTCTCTTATGTACGTTGTAATTCCCTTGTGCCAAATGCTTGAAACCATAGCTTCTATCTTTGCAAATGGCGGCTTCTTAGTTAAGAAGACATTTATTGGGAATTTAACACTACTTTATAGCCTGTAGGGCTTCTATTGACGATTTTTATTATTAATTTAATACTTCTCATAGAAGGATAAATTATATTCGAAGAGAAAAATTTATCCTTCTATGAGAAGTATTAAATTAATAATAAAAATCGTCAATAGAAGCCCTACTGGCTATAAAGTAGTGTTAAATTCCCAATAAATGTCTTCTTAACTAAGATGCCGCTATTTGCAAAGATAGAAGCTATGGTTTCAAGCATTTGGCGCGAGGGAATTACAACGTACATAAGAGAAAAATTTGCGTCTAGATCATAACTCGCCTCGGTAGCTCAGTTGGTAGAGCACTTGGCCCGGAAAGCCAAGGGTCCCGGGTTCGAGTCCCGGTCTAGGGCGAAAAATTTTCTCTTCGAATATAATTTATCCTTCTATGAGAAGTGTTAAATTAATAATAAAAATCGTCAAAGTTTTATATAGCTTTAAATTAGGAATAATTTGCAGTAGGTGGAACATTTCAAGGTTAGGATGAGTTATTTTTGTTCCTTTCTTAAGTTTAATTGCTATGAGTGGAATCCAATTTTAATAAATTGCCAAATTTTGAAATTACGGTATATTAATTGTAAAGCTACAATATCTGGCGACTTTATATTCCCTTAGGTTAGCATTCTGCTCTAACTATAATTCATAGCTATTTATCCAGCTGGCATTTAAGTGCCAATTGTCTAGAAAAGTGGAGCTTTAATCTCATACTACCCTAAGGACCTCCTAAAATATGTAGTGTGATTACTTTGTGTTTTAATATAATTACTAAAGCCCAGATTTCTATAGGTTGCACAAGGGATTTTGAACAATGTCCTTGACCGTAAATCCAATGGGAGAGCCTATCCAGACTGCTGATCTGTGAATACCCTGTCTGCCACGTGAACAAACAAAACGGTTCCTATGTACAGTCCATAGAAGTGAGACGCGGATGTGTTGATTTTAGATTTAAAACCGTAGACTTTAATTATAATATTTTGTACACTTGCTGCCTGAAGTCTTAAAATTATAATGCAATGTGAATGTGTATTTAGTTAATTACTTAACAGTGTGATTTTTTTATTTACACAATGCCTCCTAACTAACTCACTGACACTATCAAACCCGTAGGTTCATGGTTGAGCGGACATAAGCTCTCCATATATCACTATCCTGAGCCAATGTTTTCCAATCATCCCCTGTATAATCTACTTCCCTCAAATCATAGTTAATGTTATTCTCCCACCTCATTCTTGGTCTACCAACAAGGCGTTTTCCCTCTGGTTTTCCTACAAAAAGCTTCCATGCACGTCTTTCATTTCCCATTCGTGCCACATGTCCTGCTCATCGCAGTCTACGATAAAGATTACCTATATTAATTAATCTTTGTAGTGAGATTTTAAAAATGTTTAGCAGTGACTGTATTTGATATTCGCTAGCGAGGGAGTTAGCAATGACGTGTGGTCATACTTCCTATTGGCTGAGACCTACATCTGGTTAGTACAGGACTCGCATCTAAGCTCCCATTACAAATTTCATTGTTCAGGAACTATTGCTAGGGTTATAACAAAGTGCACATTCTTTTCCTCAGCTTTAAAGGTAAGCATCAAGGGTTTACTACATAAGACACATCTAGTTAAGCAGTTTTAAACTATTTTTTACATTCATTTTCCTTTTAACACTACTGTTTTAGTTAGTACAGCTTATGTTGTTTTCATGTTTTCATTTAAATATTTTTTTTCCCTCTATTATACAATCTCAAGAAAATTTGTCTAAATTTAGATGCCTAGATAGTCAATGGTTTAAAATGCTGGTATAGAAAACCAGAGAGACCTTGGATTCAAATCCCAGTTTAGACGTAAATTTTTCTCTTAAAATATTTGTCCAATGTAAGTGACAAATTTAAAATAAAACATTGGAAAAAGTTATGTTTGTTACTGCTTATAAATGCTTTTTTTGCAGGAAAATGTTTTTGCTGACTTAATTTATGATTTTTAAATAGAACAGCATTTTTTTTCCAAAACTGTAATTTTAAAAACGCGTATTTCACTCCTAGCCATCATTTATCAGTGTTTCCCATTTTTATCTGCTAATAGAAAATTAACTTAAGTAACACTAGTGTATGAATATAAAATTTTTATTTTTACTCTAATTTTTATACCATTTCTCATTCTCTCTTCAGACCAAACACTCACACACTTATATATATATTAAGTGTTTAAATGTCTCGCATTTACCAGAGATAAATCAGTAGTAATTTAATGATTTTTCATTCAGTTAATTATATTTACAAAACCCAACATTCATGGTTTTCGTGACAAGAGCCTATCTACCTTCGGAAGATTAGAGAATTGTATATGAGGGAAAAAAAAAAGTTGACATTTGTAGTGTCTTGAGTGGTGTAAAGAACTGCATACTGGTACATAGAACCAGAGGTCTATATTTTTTCTCCCATTTTTTCTGCACTTTAACCTAGGTCTCTATCTAAACCTAGATCATTCTAGGTAAACTTGAACAATTAATTCTGTTAACACGCCTCAGCCAGTCCATTTGTCTGATCTTAATATCTGTAATAATATTAAATTAATATTTCAGGCCACAAACTTCTTCAGCATTGTTCTTCCAGTACAATACCCAACTGGGACCTCCGTACCGTCTCCTCGTGGATACCAACTTCATCAACTTCTCCATAAAATACAAGTTGGATATCATACAGAGCATGATGGACTGTCTTTATGCCAAGTGTAAGTATCATGAAATAAATTAACAGCTTATAGAATGTAAAGACATTATGGTCTAGACTCTCTTCTAAGTTATATTTGAATAGACATCTGCTACGGTTAAAGTAATATATCAAATAATTGAATCAGAAATTTTTTATACCCACCTCATAAAAAAGTCATCAACGCTACTGCATAAACTACCGTATTTACTAGTGTATAGGCCACACTTTTTTACCTAAAATATACTTACTTAGTCACTGGCACTATCGAACCCGTAGGTTCATGGCCACACAGACATAAGCTCTCCGTACATCCCTATCCTGAGCTAGCTTTCCAATCATTCCCTTTATCATCTACTTCCCTCAAATCATAGTTAATGTTATTCTCCCATCTCATTCTTGGTCTACCAACTGGGCGTTTTCTCCTCAGGTTTTTCTATAAGAAACTTCCATGCACCTCTTTCATTCACCATACGTGCCACATGTTCTGCCCATCGCAGTCTACGAGACTTAACTGTTCTTATTATATCTGGCTTCCCATAAAGATCATGTAGTTCATTGTTATGTAGTCTTCTCCATTCACCTGTCTGTTCATCTCTCTTTGGTCCAAAAATTATTCTCAAATACTCATAATCTCCTTTCCTCCCTTAAAGTAAGAGTCCATGTTTCGCATCCATATAATATAACTGGTAGAATAATAGTTTTATATATTTTCAGTTTAATGTTTTTTGAAAGGAGTTGGGACATCAAAAGTCTCTGTAATGCATAATAGCACACATTTCCAGAATTGAGCCTATGTTTAATTAAAGATATAAGCTTCAAAATTAGGGTGCAGCTTATACATGAAATAACTAGAAAACGTGCTTCATTTTAGAATAATTCCTTGCCCAGTAGTAACTTGCCTTAAATTCATATCACGAGACTTCCATATTCCTAGCTAACTTAAGGCCTTCGAACTGTATCATTTCGACGGATACAGAAAATCCATCTGTCATTTTCTGTACGTAATCGAAGAGATTTTGCTTTCTTTCCGCAGAAAGATTGTCGATGTTGTGATGAGTTTTCAAGTGCTTGTATTGTTGGATCCACTGTCGCACATTTTTTTCATCCAACATCAAACTTTCTTCCTGCTGTCCTATTTCTGGACATAGTGCACCACTTGTAGCTTGAATTTGGAGGTATAACTTGCTCTGCACCGACCCATGTTTACACACAGTAAACAGGAATGATGATGAATGTACCGTTACATAGCCGGCAACAGAAGTTTTGGAATTTACAACTTTGCCAGATTTAAAAATGGTGTAGACCTACATCTGTCTTTTGCACTGCTTTGTAGCGGAAATATAAGACAATTTTTTTTTCCCCCATTTTATTATTGCAAAACTTGGATGCTGCCTATACACACCTAAATACAGTAAGTGAATTCCTTAGAAAGTCAAATTTATTATCCATTTAATTATTAATTGAAATGTTGATCATACTAATTAATAGAGTTAGAATGTTCTTATTATTAATTTCATACATCTCAATGATGGATAAATCATATTTGAAGAGAAAAATTATACGCTCAGACCGAGACCCTTGGTTTTCTAGTCCAAGTGCTCTACCATTTGAGCTACCTGAGCAAGTACCGATCTAACCGCAAATTTTTCTCTATATACGTAGTAATTCCCGCCCACCAAATGCTTTGAAGCCTTTGCTTCTATCTTTGCAAATGGCGGCTCCTATATTAAGAAGACATATTTGGGAATTATACATTACATTATAAATGCCAGTACGGCTTTTTTCGATGTTCTTATTATTAATTTCATACATCTCAATGATGGATAAATCATATTTGAAGAGAAAAATTATACGCTCAGACCGGGACTTGCAAAGATAGAAGCAAAGGCTTCAAAGCATTTAGTGGGCGGGAATTACAACGTATATAGAGAAAAATTTGCGGTTAGATCGGTACTTGCTCAGGTAGCTCAAATGGTAGAGCACTTGGACTAGAAAACCAAGGGTCCCGGGTTCAAGTCCCGGTCTGAGCGTATAATTTTTCTCTTCAAATATGATTTATCCATCATTGAGATGTATGAAATTAATAATAAGAACATCGAAAAAAGCCGTACTGGCATTTATAATGTAATGTATAATTCCCAAATACGTCTTCTTAATATAGGAGCCGCCATTTGCAAAGATAGAAGCAAAGGCTTCAAAGCATTTGGTGGGCGGGAATTACAACGTATATAGAGAAAAATTTGCGGTTAGATCGGTACTTGCTCAGGTAGCTCAAATGGTAGAGCACTTGGACTAGAAAACCAAGGGTCCCGGGTTCAAGTCCCGGTCTGAGCGTATAATTTTTCTCTTCAAATAAGAGTTAGAATGTTGATCATATTGTTCATTGTAATGTGGTTTTTGTTTTGCTATGATTCAGTGCCACCCATCAAACATTTTGTTCCTCAGATTCCAACCCAGCAGATATATGACAGTTATATTATTTTTGGTCTGGACATCTTACCTCAATATTAATGTTGATTTGTTCTTGGACATGTTTCAAAACAATTCTCTGTTTTATCTTCAGCTTTCCCAGCTTTCCCAGATGAGTCTGGGAAAGCTGAAGATAAAACAGAGAATTGTTTTGAAACATGTCCAAGAACAAATCAACATTAATATTGAGGTAAGATGTCCAGACCAAAAATAATATAATTAAAATAACCTCAAAATATAACTTCCTAAAATTAAATATATGACAGTTATTTAACTTTTACAGGAATTAATCACTATGAGGTTTAATTTATGATAAAATCAAATGTTTCTTACCTCTCCTTATACAAATCTTCTAAGTAGATCGCGATTTGGAGACCATAACAGTCTCATCTTCAGTACTATTTTGGCAACTGATGTTATTCATAGTTCTTCTTCTTCTTCCTTCCTTCCAAGTATTAGGCCAAGGCCTGTTACGATCCTATAGAAAATTTTCCCTCCAGCTTCTTCCGGAAAATTCTCGTATAAGACTTGAAAGCATAAATATGGGAAATGACATTATGAGGTTCTTAATTCGTAAATGAATGATTCATTTTTTAACATCTTACCTCATATTTTATGTTTCTTAAAAACACAGGAACTAGTTTTCGAGAGCAGGATCTCTCTCATTTTCAACCGACATTATGACTACTGGATTTTTGTTGGAATCTTCATCAAATCAACACCAGATGGCAACGTTATTGATGGAGATTCCAACGAAAATCCAGTAGTCATAATGTCGGTTGAAAATGAGAGAGATCCTGCTCTCGAAAACTAGTTCCCATGTTTGAAGAAACATAAAATATGAGGTAAGATGTTAAAAAGTGACTCATTAATTTATGAACTGATGTTATGTCGATCGGAAGAAACTCTTCTTCTTCTCTAGAGGGATTGACATCAGTCACCAAAATAGTACTGGAGATGAGACTGTTATGGTCTTGAAATTGCGATCTACTTAGAAGATTTGTATGAGAAGTAAAAAACATTTGATTTTACCATTTGACAGTTATCTGATTTACTTTCAACTTTTGGATTAGTTTGGCAGATAATATTACATAGGTGACGTGTGCAGAACATTTTCTGGTTTAGAAATATTGTGAAATAATAGCTAGTATTGTGTTGCAGGTATACCATATATAACTGACTGTGTGGTAGGAGAACTGGAGAAACTCGGGCAGAAATACAGAGTTGCACTCAAGATCATCAAGGATATCAGATTTGAAAGAATAACTTGCCTTCACAAGGGAACTTACGCTGATGACTGTTTAGTTCAGAGAGTAACTCAGGTATATATATGAACTGCCACAAGAGGTTATATATAGAGACCGGATGTTAGGGAAAATGCCTACAGTTATTTATTATAGATATTGTAAAAGTGACTTCATGTAAGTTCATACCGATGACCCTAGAGTTATTTTCCATGAAGTTAATTTTGCCTAGAATGCCTATTTGCCATTTTTTCTCGAAATTAACTTCGTATTTCAATTAAGTTAATTGAAATGGACAAACTTCACGACACATATCTATTATTCTTTATGTTGATAACACTGAATTCAGTCTGTAGTCCTCGTTCACAGACTGGTGCTTCAAAGACAAAGTTGTGCAACAAATGTATGTGGCTTTTTTTTAACCTTTAGAACAGTTGTTTCACGTTGCCTAAAGAACGGGCAACAATAAAACAGTGAAAGACAAACTGACCAATTTCGTGAAAGAATTTGGTGCGGAAATACTCCAAGATACATTGTTTTGCAAAGTGTGAAAAATTTCAGTGAATTGCACGAAAAAGTGCCATGTTTTGCAGCACGTATTCACTGCAACTGCAAAACATTAAAAATATGTTCTCCACTCACTATTAAAGTAAGGTGTTTGTTTAGATCTAGGCATTTGTTCAATGCGAGATCCTTTTTTGGCAAAGAGATCGGCTGTTTCATTTCCGGCAATCCCACAGTGGGAAGGTAACCATTGGAGGACAACTTCTTTACCACATGAAATATGTTGGGCTACTTATTCTGCCTTGAAGAAACCCTTAAGCGTGTTTCAATTTAAATAGTTTTTATTCCACTTTGTTGTTATCTATCTTTGGCAGTAAAATCTTTAATTCAGTTATAAATATTTCCTGATGCCCAATATTTTTGTTTTGTGTAGCAGTCTCGCTCTCTATATATGGTGTCAAATTTACTTTTGAAGTCGATGAAGGCATTTACGCTGTGGTTTTCATTGAAGGCTTATTTTATGAATTCTGTTAGTTTCACTATTTGTGGTTAGTTTGATCAACCCTGACTGGTCTTCTGATGACAGGTATTTTGATAATTCAGCATGGCGCCATCAATGTGATTGATACTGGTCTATAACTTCTTGTACTATCGCCGCTTTTCTCTGAATTGATTGGGGAGTTTCTTTTGTCCCTGCCATATAATTTCAGTAGGAATAATCTTTAATTTAACTTTTATAGAAAGAAAGTGCTGAAGATGAGACCATTGTTGTCTCGAAATCGCGATCTGCTTAGAAAATTTATATGAGGAGAGGTAAGAAACATTTAATTTCACCAGGAATAATCTTGCTTTATTTCCCGAGTGATCTTGCAGGATTTCAGTGTGCTATATTGGTCCCGGTTGTTCATCTTTAATTTCTTCAAAGCCTGGTTTAATTCCTGTACATTGACATTCATAGTAAAATGTGTATATGTGGCACCTTTATTGATGTACTTATTTGTTTTACGGAATTTCTTATTTATCTGTTGTAGTGTTGTTTAATTGTTTGTAGCATGTTCTGGGCTCCTTCCCCCTCCCCCTTTTTATGGATTAGTACACTACTTTCTTTCACCTGCCTTCAGGATCTCGAATTTTATAAACATTTCCCTCTTATGTTTCATTATTTCTCGTTTCAAGATCATTGAATTTTCTTCTCAGAAATGTGCAAAGCAAAGTTTTGGAACTATTCTAATGTAGGAACTCACTGCTTGGTATCTAAGAAAAAAAGTGATACAATATCATATTTGAAGAGAAAATTTTTTGCCCAGACCGAGACTCGAACCCAGGACCTTTGGCAAAGGTCCCGGGTTCGAGTCTCGGTCTTAGCGAAAATTTTTGTCTTCAAATATAATTTATCCTTCAGTGAGAAGTGTTAAATTAATAATAAAAACATACAATATTACCTGACTTTTGCAACATTCTTTAATGATCTCTTCAGTTTTTCTATATTCGCAATGTACTAAAATCCTCAATTTTACATTTTTTCTTATGTTCAATGCTCCAGGTTGTCATTTTGACATTTCTGGTGTTCTCTTCAGGCATTGGCTTAAATAATAATTAAATGAATCGTGATTTTTTCTTACCTCATACATCTATGTTTCTTTAAACACAACACTGCAGTGTCGCCGATACTGCAGTGCTGTGTTTAAAGAAACATAGATGTATGAGGTAAGAAAAAATCACGATTCATTTAATTATTATTAATTGAACCTCATAATGTTAAAAATTCCCAAATTTAATATATAAATTGGCTTAAATGTAACACGTTTTCTATAGTTGGGGCACCAAGAAGGCAGAGTTATGTTCCTCCGATGATATGATGGATGATAAATGATAATGAAGCACCAGGAGACTTAACCTAAATTCCAGACCATGGGCAACCACAGGAATGATTCCCTTTAAGGAAAAATTTCTATGGTTTGACTGGGAATTGAACTTAGGACCTCATGAATAGTAGTCAGAAACGCTGACCACTAGCCCATGAGGCTGGTCTCAATTTTATAGGTCTGCAATTTTTGTTTTCCCACTATTTATGCAGATGTTGATCAGTGTGTAATATCAAAGATGGAGATGCGGAGATAATAGCACTGATCAAGACAATGGTTCTCACCAAAGTGATGCATATTGATGCTAATACTCTTTGTGCTACATAGCGTTCATTCACGATCAAAGATACTCCATTTATTTGATCAATTGTCTCGCTTGTGAACAATCAATAAACAGAGTAAGTTCATTAGGCCAACAAAGCTGGCTTCTGTACAATCGATAAGGACCAGAGCATGCTCATTGGGCTAACGAAGCTGGCATATAGCTGACTTCAACACTATCTGAAATTTAACGTGAGAACTACTTTGGCAAAAGAACATTTTTTTTTAATCTCAATGAAGATTCACAGTGCTCCTTGCTATTTACTTTTTAAATGGAGAAAGTTAAAAAAAGAAAGTAATTTTATGTTTACCACAGTGCAAAACACACATTAATTAGCCAACATTGTAATTACCTTTCACATCCATAAAAAGAATAATTAAAAACAAATATAAAATCAAACAAAACCAAGACCTAGGTAATAAAGTCAAAGAAAAAAAAAATGGAATACTTTAGTAAAGAAGCCAGATATTATTCCAGAAATTCCACGTAAAACTATAGTAGCAAAATTTAGACTGCTTACAGAACATGACAATTTGGCCAAACATTTATATAAAATGGGAATCTACATGAATCCAAATTGTCCTCTATGCAAAAAAATGATGAAATGAATGAATAATATCTACAAACCTGTGAAGTATTCAATATTTTTATTATTAATTTTATGCATCTCAATGATGGATAAATCATATTTGAAGAGAAAAATTATCTGCTCAGTCCGGGACTGGACTTAACCCAGAACACCTTTGGTTCTCTAGTCCAAGTGCTCTACCATCTGAGCAAATTTTTCTCTATATGTGAAGTATTACCTGTTGGATCTACCATAGAGAAATATTGGAGAGCAAGAATGCTAATGGCTTCGTTGCCTAGGCCCAGCATTTGAAAACAACATATTGTATATTATCCCATTCTTTTTTGTTCTGAAACGGATGAGGGGTGTGGGGTAAAAAATTTCTAGTTCATTTCCCTCTGGTACCTTCAAAAGTGTAAAAGAGGGGTGATATTGTATTAAAAACAAAGAAAAAGCTAACACTATCATGTAATGTTTTTTTTATTATTAATTTAACACTTCCCACAGAATGTATAAATTATATTTGAAGAGAAAAATTTTCACCCAGACTGAGACTCGAACCCAGGACCTTTTGGCTTTCCAGTTCAATGCTCTTACGATGTATATAAGAGAAAAATTTGCATCTAGCTTGAAACTCACTCGGTTGATAGAGCATTGGCCAGAAATCTAAAGGTCCTGGGATCGAGTCTCAGTCTGGGCAAAAAAAATTCTTTTTAAATATAACTACCATGTTAATTAACAAACCTAATTTTACTGTTGCAGCATAAATGTTACATTGTGGCAACATGTGACAGAGATTTGAAAACGAAGAATCCGCAAGATTCCAGGTGTACCAATCATGTACATCTCACGACGTAGGTAAGTCTACCCTCATTATAGTCTAGACATAATTTGCATACTCCTAAATTTTCTTGGAAGTCTTTCGAAGTCCTCTCCGTACATGTCTTGTTATTTTCCTGCCATTAAATTATAATTAGTAACCATTGTCCCCAAGTATTTCCTTGTATTGTATAAAGTTTGGTCATTAATTTGGATTTTACAGTCCTGTCTCTATCTAATATGGGGCCTGCTTAAACATTGTGTGTTCAAATATCACTTCAAAAGCCATTGTTTGCCATCCTTGTCAGATTTGCACTTTCAAGAATATTTCTTGGGTTAAGCAGAAGAAATCTTTTTCTTAGTCTATGAAAAATTCTGTTGATTTTATCTTGGGTAACTTTCTGTAGGTTTCAGTGGATATAGAATTTGCATATCTATTAAGTATCAAGGTCGTTGGTTAATTTGTTATTCCTGCTTCTTCCTTTAATTCTGCAAAAACTTTCTTAGTCTTACATCTATCCCAATCTGGTCCTTATATGTATTCGGTTTCTTTCAGAACTTCATTTTTTTTTTCTCATATGCCTCACATTGCATACAGAATCTTTTTTTACATAAGGGAAATTTCAGAATATATTTTCCTTCAGAATGACAAATTGTCATTGTAAAAATACATCTGTCAAAACAACATGGGCATGGGTTTCACTGACATTAGCACAAGATAGGGATTTATGGAGAGCTTAAATCTGCCTAGGTTTGATAGTGCCAACAAGTTAGTATAGTCTGCACCTTCTGTATCCTAAAATAATATATAAAACATGTATCATACATGGTCTATATAGGGTTGCAGAAGAAATTCAGAGTAGAAATTATTATGGAAAGATAAATGGAATAAGTAAAAGGATTTCATGAAAGCTTTCATTACTCTGTCTATGCTTAAAATACACAGGTATATTCTTTATCAACGTTTTTATTATTGATTTCATACATCTCACTGATGGATAAATTATATGCTCAGACCGGGACCCTTGGTTCTCTACTAACTGAGCAAGTACCGATCTATCGCAAATTTTTCTCTATATATGTTGTAATTCCCACCCACCAAATGCTTCTATCTTTGCAAATGGTGGCTCCTTTATTAAGAAGACATATTTGGGAATTATACATTACAGTATAAATGCCAGTATGGCTTCTTTCGACATTTTTATTATTAATTTCATACATCTCAATGATGAATAAATCATATTTGAAGAGAAAAATTATACGCTCAGACAGGGACTTGAACCCGGGAACCTTGGTTCTCTAGACCTGAGCTACCTGAGCATTTTGGGTTTACCTCTATTCAAGGACAGTCCATATCTAAAGATTTACCCAGAAGTGTAAGTAACCATAGACATGTCACTTAATTATCAATGAGGAACAGTCCTCAACCAGATTTTGCTACTTTTCATATCAAACAGCTATTCAGTTGCAAGGTTGAATGCACTTCATTTCAAATCCTACACACAAAAAAACATTTCTACAATATACCGAGAAATCTAATTATACCATAGAAATTATTTAATTGTATGTTATTGAAATTATTATTTGGAAAGAAAAATTAATGTGCAAACTGGGATCTGAACCTGAGATCGCTAGTGCACTACCATTAAGCCATTCAGGCATCCCAATGTAAACATTAATTTTTTGTGTCTCATATACAATTCTCTTAAGGCCAAGAGCAATCGCTCACAATGCCATCTGACAGCTTTTAAATCTTTTATGCTATGCTATTTTATTTGCATTTATAAACTGTTTGATTGTAATGTTTATTTTTTCTTTTTTTTTTTAGGTATACAATTGAAAGAATGCCTGATGCATATGGTGCTCCTAAAACATAAATGTATGCATTTATTAACAATAAAGTATTATGTTACATCATTAATTTATTTATTCGTTGGAAAAGTACATAAAGCAAACACAGTTAATGCTAAACAAAACAATTTTTTTTTAATCTGTAGATTAGAACATGGAATCTGAAAAGAAAAGAAAAAAAATTATCCTGCAACATCTGTTGACTACTATTTTTTATTTCTAATCTTAAAAATTATGATGGAAAATAGTAATATTATCCCATTATCCATTTTATGTAGCAACATACCTTGTGTGAACAAAAGAATGTTGTATATTACCACAGGTTCACTGCATCGTGTTAACCTGAAAAAAGGAAATATCACAATTTTCTTTAATTGAATTTGAATATTAAATTAATGTTGGGAAATAAACATTATGAGGTATAATCATTAAAATTCATCGGAGAACATCTTGTTTAAACAATTCACCCCATAGGATTCCATGATACCGCGGTTTCAAACACAGTCGTGTTCATCCTGAGCCATAATTCCGACTGAGTTATGGAGTTATGGCTGAGGATGAACATGACTGTGTTTGAAACCACGGTGTCATGGAAGCATGAATCCTATGGTGTGAGTTGTTTAAACAAGATGTTCTCCGATGAATTTTAACCAGGTAAATCACTACTTTTTTTCAAAGTGGAGCCATTAGATTCTCAGTGGAAAGCATTATCATTTAAAAGTGTGAAACAATAAAATATACTGTTCAATCATGGAATTTATTTATCTCCAAAGTTTGGCATACGGATAAGGAAGTATGGACATTGCATAACTAAAAGTATTTTTTCTGGGTTTCAAGTAAAAGTTACTTTTATTTTCTCCCTGTACCCTTCATTTATTATTAACATGAAGAAACGGGTTGGCCAGGGTTGAATTTCATGATTCTGCCACCGTCATCCTTTACATAACTAACTGCAATGTAGACACACATTAGCATAAATTTTAAACCAATTTAAGAATTATTAAATTAATATTAAGAATTGTTTATTTTTTATCATTTCACTCACCTCATACTTCATAATTTATAGCAGACCCAGGGTTTCTTCACGTAATTCGTGACATTGTCAATGCTGCGTCATGTTCACAACTGACGTCCAACGGCCTTCTATCCTGCAGACTGACCTCCGCGCCATCTGGTGGCCGACCGAAGAATTTCCAAATCAGGCCTCTTTCTTTATAACCGGGTATTTCAAAATTCATAGTTGTATTTTCATTCTTGCATATGTAAATTTTTTCCTTCGAAGGAACTCACAATTTGGGAAAAAATTTACATATGCAAGAATGAAAATACAACTATGAATTTTGAAATACCCGGTTATAAAGAAAGAGGCCTGATTTGGATATTCTTCGGTCGGCCACCAGATGGCGCGGAGGTCAGTCTGCAGGATAGAAGGCCGTTGGACGTCAGTTGTGAACATGATGCAGCATTGACAATGTCACGAATTACGTGAAGAAACCCTGGGTCTGCTATAAATTATGAAGTATGAGGTGAGTGAAATGATAAAAAATAAACAATATTAAAGAACCTCATAGTGTTATTTCCTATCTACATAACTTAATAATATTAAGAAGTTAAAGCTATTACTATGATTGAAATAAGTAAATAATGTACATAACTAAACTAATCAATGGTAACAAGAAAATTTTTTTGCGAGAAGCAGGAATCAAACCCTGAACCTTCTGCTTTCTGTGCTGATGCTTTGACCACTGAACTAATTCAGGCTACCCATCCAAGCATAAATCCTCCCTTTACCTTACTCTCTTGGTCCCGCATTCAATGCAATGAATTCACAAATACACATTGAATGGCTTCTACATTAAGAAGCTAAAGCTATTACTATGATTGAAATAAGTAAATTAATATACACAACTAAACTATTGTAATTAATGGTAAAGAAAAAATTTTTTCTCTTTATCATTGATTAAAAAGTATTCTTGTTAACAAGGTTCCACAATATGTAGAGAGAAAAATAAACCACAAAATTAAACGTTTAACTGCAGTTTTACATATGGCTTCAGAATAATGGTATATAGTTTTTTTGGAAGGAGCAATAAAATGTAAAAATAATAATATTGAATTTTTAAGATTTTTTTCCCTCTCATATAGAAACTGAATTGTCAAAGATCTTTCGGCTAATAATGTCACCCTGGATTGCCTGTTGACACAAATATCTACATACGAGGGGCATACTGAAAGTTTTGAGCAACCTATTGTTAAAATTCAAATCCCAACAATGTAACAAATACGACCTCAGAATCGTAATCTACAGACTTTAAACCACATGTTCTCACGTTGTGACGTCATTAGCTTTATCACGTGACCACACTCAGCAACTCCAAAATGGTGGACATCAGTGTTTTGTTGTGACAGCATGCTGTCATGTAATTCCTAGTTAAAGAGGAATGATCAGGTCACCTCAGACTTCAACATACATATGGAGATGCCTACATGGGTGCAAGCTGTGTTGGGAGATGGGTAAAACATTTCAAAGATGGGAATATGAGTATCCAATATAAACCTCGTAGCGGTCGCCCATGTTCTGCCTCCATTATGTATTACATTATAAAAATGCTCAGTCCAGAGGCAAGTATGGTAGCCACAAAATTGCCAAGACAGACAAAAAATAAAGTAACAATGTTTTTATATTTAATTAATATAGACAATAGAATAGTTCGGCCGAAGAATTTCATCAGTCGGAGTTATGGCTGACGATGAACATGATTATGTTTGAAATCGCGATATCATGGAAGCATGAATCCTATGAGGTGAGTTGTTTAAACAATATGTTCTCCGATGAATTTTAACAATGTTTTTATTAAATTTGAAGAGAAAAATTTTCGCCTAGGCTGGGACTCGAACCCGGGACCCTTGGCTTTCCGGGCCAAGTGCTCTACCAACTGAGCTACCTAGGCGAGTTACGATCTAGACGCAAATTTTTCTCTTATATACGTTGTAATTCCCTATCGCCAAATGCTTTTGAAACCATATTCAATGTTTTTATTATTCATTTAACATTTCTCAATGAAAGATAAATTATATTTGAAGAGAAAAATTTATCTTTCATTGAGAAATGTTAAATGAATAATAAAAACATCATTAGAAGCCTTACTAGCTTTATAAAGTAATGTTAAATTCCCAATAAATGTCTTCTTAACTAAGAAGCCGCCATTTGCAAAGATAGAAGCAATGGTTTCAAAAGCATTTGGCGATAGGGAATTACAACATATATAAGAGAAAAATTTGCGTCTAGATCGTAACTCGCCTCGGTAGCTCAGTTGGTAGAGCACTTGGCCCAGAAAGCCAAGGGTTCCGGGTTCGAGTCTCGGTCTAGGCGAAAATTTTTCTCTTCAAATATAAAAAAAAAATAAATAAAGTAACACTTAAAAATTTCATTATTGCTCTTTGAGGTATCAAAATTAAGTAGATTCAGCAATTATCATTACCATCCTCTAGGAGAACAAAATAATTTGTTTTTTTATTTTCCAATGCCCCAGGTTGTCAATTCGTCATTTCTGGTGTTCTCTCCTGGCATTGGCTTTATTGTAACTCACTTATGAAGTTGGGGTACCTAGAAGGCAGAGTTACGTTACCCCGATGATATGATGGGTGATAAAGCACCAGGAGCATTCTTAACCTAAATTCCAGACCATGGGCAACCACAGGAATAATTCCCTTTAAGGAAAAATTCCTATGGTTTGACCGGGAATCAAACCCGCGACCTCATGAACAGTAGTCAGGAATGCTGACTACTAGCCCATGAGGTTGGTCGAAAAAAATCTAAACTTCCAATGTTTTGAAGCATCAAAATTAAGCTGATTCGATTGTAATCATTCTCTAAAAGATCAAATAAAAATCTAGACTTGCTTACAATGTCATCAATTTTGAGAATGCTGCGAACAGTTTCAGAAGCTAGGGTGATAGCACTGGTCGACACCAAGAGGGGCTGAACCACATTCTCTTCTAGAATATTTGTTATCGCTCCCTGCAACAAATAACGAGGAAATAATTAATAGTTACAGATCAATATAAACAATCACTGTATTTCATAAATTATACTGCTATATATTAATCAAATGGCACGCATGTAGGGAAATTTTTTTCCAATGCTCCAGGTTGTCATTTCGACATTTCTGGTGTTCTCTCCTAGCATTGGCTTAATTGTAATCCACTTCTGAAGTTGGGGCGCCTAGAAGGCAGAGTTACATTCCCCTGATGAAGTGCCAGGAGAGTTGGAGTTTGAAGATCAAAGAAAAATTATACTTTTAAAAACCAGTATCATAAAAATACGCTACTTCATGAGGTGAGATATTAAAAACATTTTCTCCAACTCATTCATAAACTGAAATATGTGTAATAAAGTTAAGGTAAGTTAATTAACATGGACAGAATTAATGTTTTATTTTAGAAAATAATATTGAGGAAAGATTTTAGAATA
The DNA here is from genome assembly GCA_030220185.1 of Diploptera punctata. Lineage (NCBI taxonomy): Eukaryota > Metazoa > Arthropoda > Insecta > Blattodea > Blaberidae > Diploptera > Diploptera punctata. The sequence continues at coordinate 85,322 of JASPKZ010008392.1, forward strand.
TAATATTGAGGAAAGATAAACAGACTCCAAATAATATAATGGAGAGTATTGTTGTAACGAGTGTATTGGATTATCTCTCACCCCCAACACCTGATCCACAGGTCGGGTCATCCATAAGTTCAAACTTACTGAAACAATTTATAACATATCTTAGGGACAGACCATAATTTCTTGGCAAAATTGGACAGTTAATAAGAAGGTTTGGGTGTTTGTAATCAGCCAATTACAAGAACACTACATTCCTTTCACACTGCTTTAGAACTTTTTTTTTCAGAACTGTGGGATGATTTTTTTTTTTCAATGCCACCAGTTTGTCATTTCGACATTTCTGGTATTCTCTCCTGGCATTGGCATATTGTAACTCACTTCTGATGTTGGGGCATCTGGAAGGCGGGTTACGATGCCCCAATGATGGGTGATGACGATGGGTAATGATGCACCAGGAGAGGCCTTAATCTAATGAGGTGAATATGATATTGATGATAATGATAGCCAGATGATGTACAGGGACCATTTAGGTCTTAAAGTATCCTGACATTTGTCTTGCAGGTGAGAAAAACCTCACCCACAAAACTTGTCCCGACCGGGGATCGAACCCGGGCCCGCTGCAAGACAAGGCAGCATGCTACCTCGAAACCACATTGGTGGACTGTGGGATGAAAGTATAATAATTTATAAATGAGAAAATCAAAAGTATGATAATGAAGAATACATAAAACTTTTTCCACTAAAAAGTAGTGTATAAATTCTCAATAAATAAAAATATTTCTGAATAGAAGACGTCAGTTGACGTGATGGTAGCAACAGCTATTATCATTCGGACAAACGAGAATTGTATAAGTTGAAAGAAATATTAATGTTTGTATGGTCGTTTGAATTGTGTAATGAACAGCACAGTAGTACGTAGAACTAGGGGTCTAGGGTTCAAATCCCAGTTCAAACATTAATTTTTCTGTATTCGCGTAGACTTTCACAGCCGGAGTTGCTATGTTGATCTTGATGAAGGTATTCGGCCTACAGCCCGAAAACCTTCAAGATCATCATATTAATTTTTCTTTCTTAAATTTTATTCTAACCAGGATTGAAAAATTTTAATTCAAATAAAGACATTGAAAATACAAAGCTTCACCACTAAAGACTAGTGTATAAATTCTCTATAATGTGTGTCACTGTTGGGGCTGGTTTATGGAATTTACGGGTAAATTTAGCTCTGGTGTCTTCATATGATAATCTGTATACCCATGCACAAACAATGGCAACCCATTCTTCTATGCTATGTCACACTAAGCTAGAAGTATATGCAAAGAAAAAAAAAGTGTTTTCATGGAAATGGATAGTGAACTTTAGAGACACACTATATTTATAAACTTACCTTTCTGACGTTGATACCAGCTGTAATGTCACCATGAGCATGCCTATTACGCAGTTCTGTAACTGTAGCTATTGGATTAAGACCAGCATTTTCTGCTAATGTTGAAGGTATCACCTCTAAAGCATTTGCAAATGCCCTGCAAACAATGTTCATAACATAGATATTACATCACATCCCATTCATCAATTAATGTGTGTGTGTGTGTCTAATGGCTTATTACTCACTTCATAAAATAATGAAGAGTAATAACATACACTCAGCAACTAAAGTAAGGCTATATAAAGTTTTAATAAGATCAGTTTTGACCTATGGTAGTGAGACATGGAGCCTCATTAAAAGATCAGAGGTATCCCTAAATAATTTTGAAAAAAAAAGTACTCAGGAAAATATTATTAAGTTAAAGAATTAAATTAATATTAAGAAGCTAAAGCTGTTACTATGATTGAAATAAGTATATTAAAGTACACTACTAAATTATTGTAATCAAATGGTAAAGAGAAAAATGTATGCCTGAACCGGGAATCGAACCCCGAACCTTCAGCTTTCCGTGCTGATGCTCTAACCATTGAGCTAATCCAGGCTTCCTTCCCATCCAAGACAGTAAGGTAAAGGAAGGATTTATGCTTGGATGGGAAGGAAGCCTGGATTAGCTCAATGGTTAGAGCATCAGCACGGAAAGCTGAAGGTTCGGGGTTCGATTCCCGGTTCAGGCATAAATTTTTCTCTTTACCATTTGATTACAATAATTTAGTAAGTTAAAGAAATTAGAATGGGCTGGCCATGTACAGTTCACAGACAAGAAGAAGAAAGCAAGGGACGAAGAGGAGCATGGGAAATTGCAAGCGATACAATGGCTTACTACCTGATAATTTAGGTACAGTCCATGATGTCACATCTGTAGATTATTTCAGGCGTATTCAATTTTATGTTATATATTTTGTGTTTTACGGTAATTAAATTTGCTCTTCTTATTCAGTTCAGTTACTTTTTATATTTTAATGTTTCGTAGTTCACTGTGAGGTAAGGGTGATGATTACAATTTTGAAGTGTGTCCGTCAGGCTCACAACTAACACGCCCGCTCAGCGTCTAAATTAAGGTAAGTTATAGTACAATCCTTCATGATATAATGTGCTGAGTATGAAATACCTACTGCTTTCATACACTTCGCCTGTGCACTGTACAAAGGCTCTCAACAGACCGAGCACCAAAAAAGGTACTTACAACAAGTTTTATGGGGAATAGACAGGTTTGGAAGACTGAAAAAAAAATGGGAGGATGGTATTAAGGAAGATGCTGCATACCTACTTAAGTGTCACAACTGGAGGCTTGCTGCGCAAAAGAGAAATGATTGGAGGCAGAAGTTAAGGGAGGCCAAAGCTCGAATTTGAGCCAATCAACCATTGGATGGATGGATGTGTCTAATATCTTTCTATTGCACTTTTCATGCTCTGGGTGTTAATGGATCCAGTGTCATTTTGCTTAAGTGCAGAACCCCATAATTTAAATCATCACTGTCCTCATATTAAACTAAACACATGGTCACATGTAGAAACATATGGAGACCTAACAACTAATGAGGGGATTTTTTAATAAGTGGCAAAATCAAATACATGAACAAAAATTACAAACAGAAATGAAGTGCAAAAAAAAATTAAATATAATGGTTTATTTTAGGGTGTAACATTTTGAGATTCTTTTAATCAAGTTTCTGTTCCCTCAAATTAGCATTGGTTCAGTTTGAACATGTTTCGATATAATCCTCTATAGCATTAATTAAATATAAGTTCAACTCTGCTGAAAATACATAGTATTATGCAATACAGGGACTCTTTGTCATCCTCTCTCTCAAAAAAAATATTGTTATACTTCCAGCTATACTATATGGATGTAAAAACAAAATCTCTTACTTTAAGAGAGGAGAAAATATTAAGATTATTTGAGAATAAAATGCCTAAGAAACATTTTTAACCAAAGAGAGGTGAATGGAGGAAACTACATAACAGTGAGCTACATGATGTTTATGGGACATCAGACATAATAAGAATACTTAAGTATGGCAGACTGTAATAAGCAGGAAATAGGGGGCATGGAAACACTTGTAGGAAAACACCCAGTAGGTAGGTAAGAGAATAATATAAACCATGAACTGAGGAGATGTAAATTATATAGAGAATGATTGGAAAACATTGGCTCAGAATATGAATGTATGGAGATGTTATGTCTGCACGGCCATGAACTTCCAGCTTCAATAGTTCCAGTGAGTTAGTAGTCCTGATATTGTCAGGATGATTAAGACTAAGAGATTTAGAGGATAGGCCATGTAACTTGGGTGAGAGTAAAGAGAAAAGACCAGGAAGGTGTTGGTAAAAGTAAAACAATCCTACTATAAGCATCAGGAGGCCCTTGAGGTAGTAGGAGATTAAGGCTCCCACCTTTCTAGACTATCGGCACGAAACATCACCCCTATACAATCGATAAGGAGCCAAGCAAGTTTAATGAGCTGGTTTTTGTACAATCGATAGAGCAGAGCATGTTCATCGAGCCAACAAAGTTGGTTCAGAACTTTTAAACATTTCTGACATTCTGACATTCAAACTACATAACAGTGAGCTACATGATGTTTATGGGACATCAGACATAATAAGAATACTTAAGTATGGCAGACTGTAATAAGCAGGAAATAGGGGGCATGGAAACACTTGTAGGAAAACACCCAGTAGGTAGGTAAGAGAATAATATAAACCATGAACTGAGGAGATGTAAATTATATAGAGAATGATTGGAAAACATTGGCTCAGAATATGAATGTATGGAGATGTTATGTCTGCACGGCCATGAACTTCCAGCTTCAATAGTTCCAGTGAGTTAGTAGTCCTGATATTGTCAGGATGATTAAGACTAAGAGATTTAGAGGATAGGCCATGTAACTTGGGTGAGAGTAAAGAGAAAAGACCAGGAAGGTGTTGGTAAAAGTAAAACAATCCTACTATAAGCATCAGGAGGCCCTTGAGGTAGTAGGAGATTAAGGCTCCCACCTTTCTAGACTATCGGCACGAAACATCACCCCTATACAATCGATAAGGAGCCAAGCAAGTTTAATGAGCTGGTTTTTGTACAATCGATAGAGCAGAGCATGTTCATCGAGCCAACAAAGTTGGTTCAGAACTTTTAAACATTTCTGACATTCTGACATTCAACTTCTATGGCAAAACAATATTTTTTTAATCTCTCAATAAATTCATAGTGCTGCTTGCTGAACCTCTCCTTGTTATTTATTTTTTTAAATGGTGAAAGTAAAAGAAATAAAATAATTTTATGTTTACAGCAGTTCAAAAGACACATTATGTTACATTAATTTTGAGTTTGTATTCTTTAACATTCTTACCTCATATGTTTATTCTGTTGGACGATCGTTTCAAAGCTATTGCTCCATCTTCAGCTTGTTCACAAAAAGAAGATGGAGCTAGCTTTGAAACAATCACCCAACAGAATAAACATATGAGGTAAGAATGTTAAAGAATACAAACTCAAAATTAAATTAAATCTCATAATGTAACTTCCTAATGATTTTAAAATTAGGCTACATTATTTAGCCCAGTCAGTGCTTTTTTGCATGTTCTAGAATGGTTGTTGAATATGAGGGTCAATATTTTTTAGCTCATTTCCCATAATTCACACTTTCCCCCAATTTATACCACTTTCCCTCTGGTCCCTTGAAAAGTGTATGATATCACCATCTGTTTTTTTCATGTTCTGAAATGGATGCAGAGTATTGGGGGGGTCAACATTTTTTGAGCTCATCTTCATTTCTCTCAATTTACACTTTCCCCTATTTTACACCATTTTTCCCATGGTCCCTTGAAAAGTGTAAAAGAGGGGTAATACTGTATATAAAGGTTAAGGTATGCTTTAGGTACCGTCATCATTGTTTTAGTGAATTGTATAGTTAACTTACCGGAAGCAATATGCATCAACACCAGTAATTGTCTGGGCATACTGAGCTAGTTTCAATGCCAGTTCTGTTTCTGGAGCACCACCTCCAGCAATCAATGCCCTAAAATAAAAAGAAAATACTATAGGTGTAACAAAATTCAATGTCCCTCACTGTAGCTGAGCAGTTTAAGGGATAATGCAGAGCTACAGAACTTGTGCTGGTTCGAGTTCCCATAGGAGAAGAAATTTTCTAATGAAATTTTATACAGCATCATGAGAAATCTGGACAGCTAGAATATATAGGACTCCAGACTGAGAAAAGCAGCTGTAAGAGTGGAGGACCATATGCTGACCACATGTCACCCTTACATACTGACTAGATTATTGTCCACCTCTGTGATTAAAACATGGATGTGAGGCCAGAAGCCAACTGAAAGGCTAATGTCTTTGAAAGTCTGTCATACCATTGGAAAAATAATAATAATAATAATCAATATATTTTAAATGGACATAATACCTTATTACTAATATTTTTGTGGCTGGACATCTTACCGTCGATATTAATGTTGATCATGTCCCCAAGAACAAATCAACATTAATATTGAGGTAAGATATCCAGACCAAAAATAATATAATTAAAATAACCTCAAAATATAACTTCCTAAAATTAAATAATAATAATAATAATAATAATACTTATAGAATGAGAGAAGAGAACAAAAAGTCTTTATTAAATAACCATAGGTCAGAAATTTGTAATAGTTTTTCTTTTTATAAATGAAATGCAGAAAATGTTTTTATTTATATTATTTTTGGTCTGGACATCTTACCTCAATATTAATGTTGATTTGTTCTTGGACATGTTTCAAAACAATTCTCTGTTTTATCTTCAGCTTTCCCAGACTGTCTGGGAAAGCTGAAGATAAAACAGAGAATTGTTTTGAAACATGTCCAAGAACAAATCAACATTAATATTGAGGTAAGATGTCCAGACCAAAAATAATATAATTAAAATAACCTCAAAATATAACTTCCTAAAATTAAATATTAAATGTTTTTATGTCGCACCTCATAAAGTTCCATGTTTTCATGATACCAGTTTCCAAAATGAAAATGCAGAACTTTATGACGTAAGATATAAAAACATTTTCTCCAACTTATTTATAAATTGAAAATATCTCATAGTCTTACTTCCCACTGTAATTTTGATTAAATGAATAGTTTTTTTCTGTTTATTCAGCTCACGTGTGCTGTAACAGACACCTGTCAAAAGCACAAAGGACATTTCAGGCCTGACATCCCCATTCATGAATTGCTATCAACTGTACCACATGCCCTTTTACCATAGGTTTATAATTTAATTCAAACATTCAATGATTAGAAATGTTAGACTATCATTACTATTCCAGGGAGTGGCAATTTGTATATTAAATTTCCGACCTACTAGATATCAAACCAGTTATCACAAGTTAAGAGGCAGACTTGCTATCATCTAAGTCAGCATGGCAGACATTATTTCCTCTTACTTCAATTCTGGTTATTACTAATTTGTACAATCCTATCTAATTAGACAAAGCACTGAATTATGGAAATAATCTGTTTGAAACATTTTTAATTAATTATGAGTTGGGTATTTTGACTCACCTCATTTTTATTTTCTTGCATTTATGCAACATTGTCGATGCATCTTAACTATTGTATTTGTGGTTGTCGATCTCTGTTAGCTGACCGATGAACTTCCTAATCATTAAAATTCATCGGAGAACATATTGTTTAAACAACTCACCTCATAGGATTCATGCTTCCATGATATCGCGATTTCAAACATAGTCATGTTCATCATCAGCCATTACTCCGACTGATGAAATTCTTTGGCCGTCAACTATTCTATTGTCGCCATCTTCAGTGCTGCCATCTATGGTTGAATTTATGAACTTCGAAATCAATGTAATTTCGTTAGGGATATCAAAATTCATTGATCTATTTTTGTTTTTCTGAATGTATATTTTTTCCCAAACTGTCAATTCCAAAGGTTTCTCTACTTGTTTTCTCTACTTGTTTTAAAAGTTTAGCTTCTCTTCCAATTTTATGATGTTCTAATAAACTATGTGCAGCAATTGCAGATTTTTCAATTTACAATTTTCAATATTTCTGAAATTTTCTTTTGTCCGAATAGTTGACGGCCGAAGAATTTCGTCAGTCGGAGTAATGGCTGATGATGAACATGACTATGTTTGAAATCGCGATATCATGGAAGCATGAATCCTATGAGGTGAGTTGTTTAAACAATATGTTCTCCGATGAATTTTAATGATTATACCTCATAATGTTTACTTCCCAACATTAATTAAATATTCCTAATCAATTTTTTTTTTTTCCCCCCTTTTCTCTGGGAATTTCAAAATGCATACTTTTCTCCTTATTCTTGTGGATATAAATTTTTTCCCAACTTCCGAGTTCCTTAAATTTATCTAACTGTTTCAGTAATTTGGCCTTAGTTTCAATTGTGTGTTTTTCTGACCATGCATGTGCAGTCATTGCAGACTTTTCTATTTCCCCATTTTTTAACATTTCTAAGCTGATCTTTCAATCTTGCATTCAAATTCCTTTTTTTTGTTTTTTCCTGTTTATTAATATTTGGGGGGGGGAGGAACACAATTGATTTGGAAGTTCACCAGTCAGCCAACAGAGGGAGCAGAAATCAATCTATTGGATCGACAACTGCAAATACACAGGATGCATCAACAATATCACATAAATGTGACAAAACTATAGTCTGCAAGAAAATTTTAAAAAGTTTGAGGTCAGTCAAAATACCTAACTTATAATAATTAAAAGAAACTTCAATGTGTAACTTCCTACAAATATTAAATAAAATTTTTAATTACAATTGGAGGACAAACAATACATTGGCTCAGTTTTAAATATTACAATCATGAATAATCATATGTGTTGTACGAAATAAGGAAAACATCACAGCCAAAAAAAAAGTTATGTGACTAATAACTTTTTTAATTTTATTTTCCATTCTTACACTTTCGCATTAAATTCATATTGTATCTAGAATCTTTGATAGTATCCAGTTAGATTGTATATTTTTATTTTGTTACAACAGTTGTGTTTTGCACACAATTTCACTAATTTAATTTAATGATGAAATGGATTCTAGTAATGAAATTCCAATTTGTAATTTTATCTGAGAAATAGAAAAGCAGAATAGATAGTGCGGAAATATGAGGTGAATCATGAATAATTTAACTCCTATTATTTAAAATAAACCTCATAGTTTAACTTCCTTTAAGTATTACATTTATGGTATATTTAAAATCTAGGAACCATAGTTAGTGACAAACCAAATATATTAGTTTTATATTGAATGAAATTTTCCAGAAGTAACAAAAAGAGAAAAAGGCCAAAAAATGAAGCAATTTGGTATCAATAGAACAAAATAATGATAAAGAGAAAAAATTTTGCCTGAATCGGGAATCAAACCCCGAACCTTTAGCTTTCTGTGCTAAGGCTATGTCCACTAGGTAAAAGGAGGGATTTCTGCTTGGATGGGAATGAAGCCTGAATTAGCTCAATGGATAGAGCATTAGCACGGAAAGTTAAAGGTTCGGGGTTTGATTCCCGGTTCAGGCAAAAATTTTTCTTTTTACCATTGATATACTAAGCTACACCTTCAATGTTAAGAGACACAGCAGTTTAAATACTAAATTATTCATTCACTTCACTTGAAAAGTAATATTAAGATACCTCTGTTTGACAAGACATCGCACTACACACAAAGCATCATGAAGAGATCTGTCAGCCTCCTCCAAGACCAGCTTGTTGCTGCCTCGAACCAACACAGTCACAGTGCGCCCTGAATTTTGGATACCTGTGACCTGCAAGCAAAATTACACTATTAATAAATAGCAGGATACCAAAGGACCGATAAAAAGAAAAACGAAGATATAAGAACAGAACTTAATATATTTAATCTCTGTGAAAGAATAAAATATTATCAAAATGCTTATCTTCAGCATGTATTACGAATGAATGAACAGCACATACCAAGAAGTATGTATAATTATAAACCAAAAGGGAGAAGAATGTTGGGAAGACCATTGAAGAGATGGAAGGACCAATTCGACCTATAATGAGATCGGAACAGGCCATTGGACTTAATCCTTGTTGTTGATGGTGATGATCATGAATAAATTACATTAGGAAGTAACATTATGAGGATTTCTTTAATAAATAAAGTGAATGCAAATTCATCTTACCTCATAACTTGTGTTCTATTTGAACATGTTTCAATATATCATGTTCAAACAGAACACAACAAGTTATGAGGTAACAGATAACTCAGGTTTTCTTTTTGTCTGATACCCTGGTTCCCAATCTCAAATCACTTATCTGCAAATCCTCTAAAACCAAATATATATTTATTTCTTTTGATTAATTAATGCCATTAGTGATATCATTATTAGTTACTTGTGTTAGCATTCTCCCAGTTACGCAATTGCTGACGTTTTCAGTCCAAAAAACATTTAATTGAATCAAAAGAAAGTCTAATTAAACAAATAGATAAACAAAAGGAAATCATGGTTTGGGAAAAAAATCCACATTCAGAAAAACAAAGGAAAACTTATGAACTTCGAAATTCCTGCAAATTCTGACTTGATCCAGAGGTTCATCGATCCACCAACAGAGGGAAGAAGAAGAGTTTCTTCCAATCGACATAACATCAGTCGCCAAGATTGTACTGAAGATGAGACCGTTATGGTCTCGAAATCGCGATCTGCTTAGAAGATTTATATGAGGAGAGGTAGGAAACATTTGATTTTAACATAAATTAAACCTCACAGTGATTAATTCCTATAAAAAATTAAATGAGTTGGTTATTTTGACTCACCTCATATTTCTTGATTTTTATGCAGATCAGGTTATGTCGCTTTTGCACAACATTGTCTATGCATTCCAACTCATGCATAGACAATGTCGCGCAAGAGTGACGAAACCAGGTCTACATAAAAATCAAGAAATATGAGCTGAGTCAAAATAACCAACTCATTAATAATTACAAGAATAATTAACTTAGTATTAAGTTATGGTCCCGCGCCGTAGCCGAGCGGTTAAGGTAGGAAGCCTTGGCGCAGAGCTACGGGACTTGCGCTGGTTCGAGTCTCCATGGGGGAAGAAATTTTCTCATGGTATTTCGGCCAGTATGGGACCGGTGCCCACCCAGCATCATGAGGCAATTGGGTAGCTACAATAAGTAGCGGCTCCAGGTTGAGGAACCAGCTATAACGGCTGGGGGATTCGACATGCTAACCACATGTCACCCCTACACTGGCTGTTGATCATCTACCTCTGTGATTGACACATGTGGATGTGAAGGGCCAGCAGCCGGCTGGTAAAAGGGCAACCGCTGAAAAGTGGAAAGACCCTCAATCGGAATTAAGTTATGTAGATAGGAAATAACACTATGAGGTTTTTTAATATTCAATGTTTTTATTATTAATTTCATACATCTCAATGATGGATAAATCATATTTGAAGAGAAAAATTATACGCTCAGACCGGGACTTGAACCCGGGACCGGTCTGAGCGTATAATTTTTCTCTTCAAATATGATTTATCCATCATTGAGATGTATGAAATTAATAATAAAAACATCGAAAAAAGCCGTACTGGCATTTATAATGTAATGTATAATTCCCAAATATGTCTTCTTAATATAGGAGCCGCCATTTGCAAAGATAGAAGCAAAGGCTTCAAAGCATTTGGTGGGCGGGAATTACAACGTATATAGAGAAAAATTTGCGTTTAGATCGATACTTGCTCAGATAGCTCAAATGGTAGAGCACTTGGACTAGAAAACCAAGGGTCCCGGGTTCAAGTCCCGGTCTGAGCGTATAATTTTTCTCTTCAAATATTTTTTAATATTGTTTATTTTTTATTATTTCACTCACCTCATACTTCATTTTTTTTTCCTGATTATTGTTTGTTCTTCATAATTCATGTCATCTATAGCATGAAGTATGAGGTGAGTGAAATAATAAAAAATAAACTTAGTATACTAAATTATTGTAATCAAATGGTAAAGAGAAATACTTATGCCTGAACCGGGAATCGAACTCCGAACCTTCAGCTTTCCGTGCTGATGCTCTAACCATTGAGCTAATCAAGGCTTCCCTCCCACCCAAGCATAAATCCTTCCAAGGATTACAATAATTTAGTAGTGTACTTTAATATACTTATTTCAATCATAGTAACAGCTTTAGCTTCTTAATATTAATTTAATAAACTTAGCATTCTTCATATTACAGTATTGCTCTATCAGTCAGATAACTTATTTTTATATGGCAAGAACCACGTGCTCCAAAGAATGCATGATTCTGTCAGAAATAGAGTACAATGAATAGTGGTCATATCAAAGACAATGGTGAGAACATAGGCATACTGTAATTCTGACGATATTAAGTTTATGACTAAAATTTATTTGTTGCACAGTACTTCTCCTGTAAATAAGTTACTGGAATTTTTTTTTCAGAACAATCTGTATAAACTAGTGTACCATGTGATTTCAGCATTTCTTGATACAATTACAATACATTCTTTGATTGAAGTCAATGAATAGGTTTCAAGAAGGTTCTATGATTATTTATTCTCAAATTTAAAAGCTAACATAGAAACTAAACAATATTTTTTCTAGAAAAAAAAAAATATTGTTTCAGTTTCTATGTTAGCTTTTAAATTTGAGAATAAATAATCTTTTTTTTTCCTAGACTTCGATGGAGAAATTCAGGCAATAGAGTTAGCACTAACACAACTCCTCTACAGAATAAATACATTTCAGAGAGCAGTTGTACTAAGTGATTCAACATCAGCTATACAAGCTATAACAACATATAACTCTCCAATCTCAAGAAAAGGGTTCGAAATAAAAAAAGATCATAAGATTATTGACCAAACAAAATAAATTTACCCAGCTCCAATGGATCCCCTCTCATTGCGGGGTACATGGAAATGAAATGGCGAATCTTTTAGCAAAAAAGGGCACCAAAATTTTACAGAAAACAAGTCAATCCCTGCCCTACCATTCTGCAAAAATTATAATTAAAAGAAACTTCCAGAAAGAACTGATGGAGCACTTCAAATAACAAAGTAATGAGAAACCATGGGCAGCTATCTCGCAGAATAAAAACTTAATACCTGAACAACAAAGACACGAAGCAGTAGCAACATTCAGACTGTTAACAGGCCATGACTACCTGCCAGCACACCTCCATAAAACTGAAATCTTCAACTCTCCAAATTGTATCCTGTGCCAAGACAATAACACTACCATGAACAAAGATCATCTTGCTAGCTGTGAGGCTCTGAAGATGTCACCTACAAGAACTCTGGCAGGACTCTATTGGGAAGCAAGAAAGCAAATGGAACACATCCAAGGTAATGGGCATTAGACTACTACTACTATATTTTTTCTAGATTATGCTGCAATTCTAAAATTGCTATACAAAATAAATGCCATGTAGTCATGGGATGTACTGGAAATCTGTATTTTTTGTAAAAAAAAAGCTCATTCTCATGTACCAACTTATTTGCTATTATAATAATTATATAAATGTGAAAAGCTTACTTTGACAAACTTGCTGTTACCAGTCTGAACTTCCTCTACCAGCTCTGCAGTGGCTAGATGTTCTGGCAGAAAGTGATCCAAGCTTGCAATAGGTCGACATCCCAAAGTCTGTCAACAAAAACATCCTTCACTCACCATACAGAATTATTGCAACAAACTACACTCAAGCATTATGTGGGGACTCAGGTAGCTCAGATGGTAGAGCACTTGGACTAGAAAACCAAGGGTCCTGGGTTCAAGTCCTGGTCTGAGCGTATAGTTTTTCTCTTCAAATAAGAAATATGAAACATTGAACGTTATACAGAAACCCTAAAATATCTATATTAAATTAATATTGGCCCCTCAGGGGTCCTCATCTAGGGGATATGTGGATGGCGACCACAAGGTGCCCAAGCTGTGCAAAACATTTCTTCCACTTACTTGTGTTTCGCACTCTTTTAACTTTACTATCTAACCTCTCTTGGTTAACTCTTGTTTTTTTGACGCCGACGCTATTGGGGCATCCGAGGGCTTTCCTTTATTTTCTTTTCTTCTCCAGAAAAGCCTGACCAGAGGCTATAAGATGGCAGCCCCATCACTGGTCTTGCCTTCCTTTGGCCAGCAACCAATCGAAGGGACTATTATTATGCTTTCAAGTCTTATACGAGAATTTCCCTCAAACGCTGGAGGGAAAATTTTCTATAGGATCGTAACAGGCCTTGGCCTAATACTTGGAAGGAAGAAGAAGAAGAAGAAATTAATATTGGGAAGTAAACATTATGAGGTATAATCATTAAAATTCATCGGAGAACATTTTGTTTAAACAACTCACCTCACAGGATTCGTGCTTCCATGATACTGCGGTTTCAAACACAGTCGTGTTCATCCTCAACCATAACTCCGACTTATGGCAGTTGGAGTTATGGCTGAGGATGAACACGACTGTGTTTGAAACCACGGTATCATGGGGAGCATAAATCCTATGAGGCGAGTTTTTTAAACAAAATGTTCTCCGATGAATCCTAAAATATCTACCAAGAAAAACAGCAACAGCTGTGTTCAGACGGTACACTGTTACATGAGTGTTTGAATCTCAACAAAATAGAAGTAACAGTAACAAACACACAAAACTCTCCATGGAACAATACACCTAGAAGGCCCTTAGCCTACCAGCTGACCGCTGGTTTTACATCCACATGTGTTAATCACAAAGGTAGATCATCTTGCCAGTATAGGAATGACATGTGGTCAAGCATGTCAGTTCCCCAGTCATTACAGCTGGTTTTCTCAACGTGGAGTTGCTACTTATTGTAACTAGCCAAATTCCTCACAATGTTGGATGGGCACCATTCTATACTGGCCGAAATTCTATGAGAAAATTTGGATAATCTTTCCATTAAGCGCAGCGAGAAAATTTTTCCTAAGTCCCAGGCAGACACCATGCACATGCGCTAACAAGTGGTTTACTCTGTGGAATATCGCGATGCAGTCAACATTATGCATGCTATTTAATGAAACTAAAAGATAACCTAATGCAATTTAAGTACTCTAACCTGTGAAAGACCAACCTAAAAGCTAACCTAACGCAATTTAAGCACTCTAACTTGTGAAAGAATGCAATGCCCAAAAATAAATAGCAAGTTCTCAAATTCTGAAGTACATACCCTATGTTGGCTGCACTGTTGTTGTATAGAATATTCTTAAAAATCAATATGGTTGCCACAGCTTCATGTTACTTATATAGTTAAATATCATAAAAAACATGTTCAAATAATCGTTAGAAAAAATTTAAAATTTGTTGTAAATGGTGGGAAATAAAAAATAAAACCCTGTTGGTGCATGCACGTGGTGTCTGCCTCGGACTTAGAAAAAATTCACACTGCACTTAATGGAAACATGAGCCGAAAATTTCTTTCCTAATGGGGAGCCAAAATTGTTGTAGTCATGTGCCAAGGCAACTTGCCTTAAACCAGTCTGCTACAGTAAGGTATAACAAACACATACAAAAAAAAAGGTAAAGTGATCCCACCACCAGCCATAAGAGACCCTTGCGGTAGTAGGATGTTAAGGCTCCCACTTTTTCTAGACAATCGGAACATTGTCAGCCCTGCATGACGGCCGCCTTTACCCCCAGAACAAGCGTCTGGTACTCATTTCCATTAGAGGCTGAATCGACCCCAGGACCACAGTGCCACCAGAAGGTTTGGGTCAGTTTAAAAATCCTGAACCTACCAGGACTCGAACCCTCGACCTTTGTAGTGCACTGCCTTAACCACTACGCTATGGTGTGCCACCTGTAAAACCTACTCAGTAATGGCCAGGGATCTTCTCTTCCAATACAGGCAACTTGACACAAGGAAATAAGAAACCCATGATCTAGCATACAAGTCAACATCCAGCCATCAGATAACAACTCCAACTCCCAAGTCAACATGTACGGGGTGAATCATAAATATGGCTATATGTTTGATCGCGTTGTGTGATGAAAATATTACCATTACAGGAAATATGAAATTACCATTGCAAAGGCAATTATTCAAATTACAACAATAAAATAAAACAAAACAGTGTAGAACTTACGTCATTAGTCAAAATGGCACTGAATATGCAACAGCAAATTACAATTGCTGCATGGGCAATAACGTATGCTAATGATTGTGAGGCCGCAAGACGGGCAAGATGTGAGTTTAACGTAGCATTGCAGCCGTCGACTGTGGGGATGTGGAGAAAACGACTGCTGGAAACAGGAAGCATGCAGAAAATCAAACCTCCTGGCAGGCCTCGCATTAGCACGGATGCAGAAACAACGAAGAGAATTGTGGAGATATTCGACGCTAGCCCACAAAAATCAACCCGCCAAGCTGCACGTGAGCAGTGACTTGTTTTGTTCTATTGTTGTAATTTGAAGGATTCCCTTTCCAATGATATCATATTTCCTTTAATAATAATATTTTACTTACAAAATCTATCAAACATATAGCCATATTTCTGAATCACTCTATATGTTCTGGGAGTAAAGGAGGGCATCATGCAGGGCTGATATCTCTTGAAATTGTCTAACAAGATGGGAAGTGTAACCTCCTCCTACCCCAAGGGCCACCTAAGGCCTGTAGTGGGATCATTTTATCTTATCACTCCTAAGTTTTATGTAGATTATGTGAAGATATTTACCTTTGTAACAAACTCTATATCTTCTCTCTCAACATCTTTCACAACCATAACTTTGATCTTATCCAAAAAGTGAATGGCTAAGTCACTCACAGCATCCCTGCAAACAAACACAGCCATCAATGAAAGTATAGACATTTAAAAGTTTTGAAACATCTATCCAAACCTTTGGATTTAACAGTTTGGGAAAAAATATATATTAAAAAAACCATACTAGAACCATGAACTTCGAGATTCCAGACGAACTGAGCTTGATTACAAAGTTCTTCAAAAATACAACAGATGGCAGTTTAGAAAATGATTCATTCAAAAGAACACCAGATGGCAGTTTAGAAAAGAATTCCTTCAATAGAACACCAGATGGCAGTTTGGATAATTACTGGCAAAAGGAAAAAATTGACAGTCGTGAAAACAGTTGAAGGTGGTGACAATGGTCGCTGATACTGCAGTGCTATGTTTAAAAAACATAGAAGTATGAAGTAAGAAGAAATCACGATTCATTTAATTCTTAGAATTAAACCTCATAATGTTAAAAGTTCACAAATTTATTATATAAATAGACATTTAATCAATTCTGTTGGATCGGAGATTACCATGCTTGCCTCTGGTTCTATAGTTTGCACCAGTTTATCTTTTTTTTTTTGCAATGCTACCACATTGTCATTTAAACATTCTTGTTATCTCTCCTGACATGGTGTTATTGTAACCCACTTCTGAGGTTGGGGCACCTGGAAGACAGAGTTACGCTGCCCCAATGTTATATGATACGTGATTGGTAATGATGCGCCAGGAGAAGCCTTAATCTTAAACTTAATGAATATGTTAATGATGATAATGATGTCCAGATGATATTCAGGGACCGTTTGGGCCTTAAAGTTTCCTGACAGTCTTACAGTTGAGGAAAAACCCTGAAAAAAACCATCACCCAGGAAACTTGTCCTAACCGGGATCGAACCTGGGCCTGCTGCGTGACAAGGCAGCATGCTACCTTGAGACCACAGAGGTCCAAAGTTTAAAAAAATTGACAATGACACGTAGAGTGTCGAAACCCTGGGTCTTCAAGAAACTACAAATATGAGGTGAGTCATGAATTTTTTAACTCATTTATTATTATCTCCAACTTTGAATTTTTATTGAAGATTGACATGATGTGACGTAAATAGTGGAAAAATGTAAATTTCAGAAATGTAAAATTGTGGATTTCAATACATTGTGAATATAGAAAAACTGAAAAAAATATATATAAAAGACAGGAAAATGTTAAATGCGGGAATGCAAAAGCACGGTAATACTGTATTAAATGTAAAAAGCATTGATTTGCTAACGTAAAAGCAAGGTAATACTGTATTAAAAGTAAATGGCATTGATTTGCTTTAGAGTGGATGGGTCAGATGAAAATAGATTAAATTTTTACCTGAGAATTGATTTTTGGACAAGAAGCACATTACATCCTGCTTTCTTGACCTGCTTCACAATGTTCAAGATGTAAGCACGTTCTTCTTTAAGTACTCTGTCCATAGCAGCATAATCTGACACTATTACATTATGGTCCATCTGTAATAAACATACATCTCCATTAATATTTCAAATTATTAATTTTCAACTTCTATCAATTGTTTCCATTTGGCATTCATGAAGCTCAGATGCATTGTAATACCAATTTTTTTTTTGTACAGTCTGGAACGGAGTCCACTCAGCCTATTGAGGATGAGTAACTACTTGATAAGAGAAGTAGTGAAATCATGTTAAGAAAATAAACTAAAATAGAGGGATGCAACACAATAAGCATATGTCTCACTGAGACTCATTTGCTAGCTAGTGACAGCAACCGCTTCAGTTGCCCTTAGTTATCTAGACCAGTTTCAGAACCTAATTAGTTCCACCTTCAACATTTTCATGGTCATAAGAATTAAGTGAATCGTGATTCCTTCTTACCTCATACTTCTATGTTTTTTAAACACAGCACTGCAGTATCAGTTACCCATATTGTCACCATCATCAGCTGTTTTCACGATGCAGCTGATGATGGTGACAATATGGGTCGCTGATACTGCAGTGCTGTGTTTAAAAAAACATGGAAGTATGAGGTAAGAAGGAATCGCGATTCATTTAATTCTTATGAAGTGAACCTCATAATGTTAAAAATTCCCAAATTTAATATATTTCATGGTCATTGTTCAATTGATGAACGACACAACAATGGTGGTAAAAATACTGAAGATGGAACCAATTAGATTCTGAAAACCGGTCGAGATAGAAGACAGGTATGAGGCGAGGTGATAATTTCACCATTGTACAATTGATGAATGACAGAACAACAGTGGTGAAAATACTGAAGATGGAACCAATTAGATTCTGAAACCGGTCTAGATAGAAGACAGGTATGAGGCGAGGTGATAATTTTCACCATTGTACAATTGATAAATGACAGAACAACAGTGGTGAAAATACAGAAGATGGAACCAATTAGATTCTGAAACCGGTCTAGAAAGAAGACAGGTATGAGGCGAGGTGATAATTTTCACCATTGTTGAATTGATGAATGACAGAACAACAGTGGTGAAAATACTGAAGATGGAAAGCAATTATATTTCGAAACTGGTCTAGATAGAAGACAGGTATGGGGCGAGGTGATATTTTTTTTTCCTTAAATTTAATATACCTCACAGCGTTCATAAAGTTATATTATTTGCACATAATTTTCCAATGTGGTATAAAAAGGGACTATGTAATACCATGGATTTATAATTACAAATATACAATTAATAAATATACAATAATTCCTACATACATAACTTAATAAATATACAATTTTCTAATATGGTATAAATAGTGACTCCACAAATATATATAATAACCTTACCAAATATTAGATATGGTAAAAAAATTTGGCTGGTTACTATCACAATAATCAATTTTACTGCATTTACTGCATTATCACATTTTAGCAAAATTTACACTTCCCAAATTTGAAATTAACTGTAGATGAATTTTTTTTTTTGCAAATGCCCCAGGTTATTCCTGGAGTTCTCTCCTGGCATGGCGTAACCCACTTCTGAGGTTGGGGCGCCTGGAAGGCGGGGTTACGTTGCCCCAATGATATGACGGGTGATGATGATGATAGTGGTGCGCCAGGAGAGTCACTAATCCTAAGCTTAATCTAAGATAAATATGAATGATGATGATTGCGATGGCCATATGATTTCGGGGACCGTTTGGGCCTTAAAGTTTTCCTGACATTTGTCTTACAGGTGAGGAAAAACCTCGATAAAAACCTCACCCTGAAAAACTGTCCCGACCAGGGATCGAACCCGAGCCCGTTGCGTGGCAAGGCAGCACGCTACCTCGAGACCACAGCGGTGGACCTGTAGATGAAAATTTCTGCACATAAAAGAAATTCCCAAATTGTTTGTTTATAAGATGGATTTAGTTCAACAATTTTGTGCCACTTTTCAATATAAGGAATTATCAATTTACAATTTCTTTATCCAATCAAATAATAATTAAATAGAAATATCATTTCTTTTGTGATTTAACTTTTGAAAAATGAAGTCATGTTACTTACATCAGTTTTTGGAGGTGATATACAGAACTGGATTACTCCAATCTTTGCTTTCTCAACTCTTCTAGGGCCATTCACATTTGCACTCTTCTGTGTAAACACAAGCCCTTCCACCAATTCTGTATCTTCCACTGTACCACCAAGCTTCTTGATAACTCGGATATCCTGCAAAATAAAGTTAATATACATTTGAATCAAAATTTTAGTGGGAAGAAACATTGAGATATTTTGATGTTATATTTTAAATTAACACTTTCCAGAATTGGACATAGTTTTATTTTAGGAAAAAAAATTAACCCTCAAAACAGGACTCCATGATTCTATGTGGCAGTATGATACCAATTACACCATCCAAGCTCCAATATGAATTCGTAAATTAATAAGTCATTTTTTACATCTTACCTCATATTTTATGTTTTTTTAAACACGGGAACTATGAGTCATAATGTCAGTAGAAAATGAGAGAGATCCTTCTCTTGAAAAGTCATAATGTCAGTTGAAAATGAGAGAGATCCTTCTCTTGAAAAGTCATAATGTCAGTTGAAAATGAGAGAGATCCTTCTCTTGAAAACTAGTCCCCATGTTTAAAGAAACATAAAATATGAGGTAAGATGTAAAAAATGAGTCATAATGTCGGTTGAAAATGAGAGAAATCCTTCTCTTGAAAACTAGTCCCCGTGTTTAAAGAAACATAAAATATGAGGTATGATGTAAAAAATGAGTCATTAATTTACGAATTAAGAACCTCACAATATTATTTCCCATATTTAACTATGAATCCAATATGAATGTCAACAATTCTTTCCACTTATACAATTCTTTTCATCCAAAGGCCAATAGCCATCATTTTACCACTTCAAAGTAATGTATGAATTCTCAATAAAAATACTTAAAATAGAAGTCGTCAGATGGCGTTATTGGTAGCGATGGCTATCAGACTTGAAAGAGAATGGTATAAATGGAAAGAATTGTTGATGTCCTATCAGAGATCGGATGGTGTAATTGATCTCATACTAACGTGTGGAGTCAAAGATCCGGGGTTCAAGTGTTAATTTTTCATTCTAAAATAACACTGAGGTAATTTACAGTTTATAAATTGAGTTGGTTAAATGTTTTTTCATCTCATCATATAAACGTTCATATTTTCATGATACCGGTTTCAAAGGCCTTTGCCTCCATCAGCACTCAAAACTATAGTTATTATTAATGTATATATGAAAATTATTTAAAACTGTGAGAATTTATTTATAACAACTTAATCATTATTAATAATATTTGTAGCCCAATTAGGTATTGAATCCAGACTTGCTTATCACAAGTAGATATATTATCACTCCAGTGCTTGGTAACTTACCTTCAAATCAACATTTTTATCCTTGAGTGGGTCTATGACCTTTAACACAGCTTCAACTGCAATTGGTGCAAGTAGACTTGACTGTTGTGACACGACCTGTAAAAAATAAAATCCAGCAATTGTCAGATTTTCATCGGTTACTGCAGTAGACATTCTCGAGAGAAACAGATTAAGGATTGATTCTTCTATTTGTTTATGAAGATTATACTGATTTATATATCAAAATAATATTTTCTCAAATACCTTAACTAACACTCTGGCTGTATCGAATAGTTTCATGGCGGCACAGACATAAGCTTTTTCATACATCCTTATCCTAAGCTAATATTTTTCCAATCATATCTCGATATGCCATGCACGGCATTTACCAGCCCAAGATTTGTACAAACGTAGAGGATCGCTAAAAATATATGGCTACCAGGTAGCTTAAGAAGAGATGAATATGCGGTAGTCAAAGGGGTAACCCTTTACTGAAACTGAAGGCATCATCAATTGAAAAACAGGGTTGGAGCAAAATTTAATCATATATAACCCTGTTCCCTGATTGGTCTGATAAAGAAACTAACTTATGAACAGCGGACAATGGCTATGTAACGATCTTGGGTTTTGTATTGTGCAACACCTGAATCCAAAATTTTATTTTCATAAAAACTTCTATTCAGGACACCAGACATAAGAGACTATATGATGATAAAAACTATTATTGTTATATTATTAACTCACTTGCTCTATCAAACCCATGAGTTCATGGCCACATGGACATAAGCTCTCCATACATCCCTATCCTGAGCTAATGTTTTCCAATCATCCCCTGTACAATCTACTTCCCTCAAATCATGGATGTTATTTTCCCACCTCATTCTTGGTCTACCAACTGGGCATTTTTCCTCTGGCTTTCCTACCAGAAGCTTCCATGCCACATGTCCTGCTCAATGCAGCCTACGAGACTTAACTGTTCTTATTATATCTGGCTTCCCATACATATCATATAGCTCACTATTATGTAGTTTTCTCCATTCACCTGTCTATCTCTTTTTTGGCCCAAAAATTTTCATAAGTAATGCCACGAGTGATTTCCAAATTAATCGATAAATTCACGACTCACGAAGTGAGGAGTGAATTTATCAAGATAATTTGGAAATCAAGAGTGGCATTTGTTAGGACTATTTAACAAATAAAATTAAGCTGTTTACTCACAAATCATTATTTAACCATAGTTATTTTAAAACATTTATATATGTAATGTAAACGGCGATGTTTGAAAACAAATGAGAAGCGATAGGTACGCTTCATCTGCTTCTTTTTTTTTATCACTGCAACCAGATCATACTATTTATTGCCAAAGGAACGCAATATTGTAAGAATGCTCTCTAGTGGAGAACAAATGAAAAATATCAAACTGTATATTAATTCATTTCTGATGTCGTATGATGTAAATATGACAATTATATTTTTCTGCAATGTAGTTACCTGGGAAAAAATACATTTAAGAAAGTGCAAACAGTGGTTTCATTTTTTGGTGGTATAATCAATTGCTACAAATGTTTTTATGTTAACTCCCACATGCGGCATGTGTTGACATTCATGCACTATATATACAATCTGGTAGCCGTATTTCTCACGGGCTCAGTCACTGCAAAATAATGGTCAGACCTGTTCAGAATATTAAAAAGGAGGAGCCTTCTTTAATATGGTAATTATAACACTTTTTATTCTAGGTGAAACACGACTCTGATTGGTTGTAAAACAGAAATCATTGAAACGTGATTGGCCACTGAGTCCCATTCGGGGCATGAGTTTAAAATAGTTCTAATAACTGTACTCAAATACTCGAATACTTACTTAAAGAAAGAGTACAATGGGTTTCACATCCCATTATTATTATAATAATTATTATTATTATTATAACTTTAATCCTAGCCCTTGGAATTGAGGGCTGTGGATGCACTCTTAACGAGACTTTCTTTATCTGTACAGTTCAATTGGTTCGAGAACATTTCAGCAAGAATTTCAACTGCTTTAGAAGCAGCATGTTGGAATGCATCAGAGATTATAGTTGGATGAATTCCTCGCTGAAGCAATTTCTCTGCAGCCTCCAGCAGACTCCCAGCAACCACAACAACACTTGTAGTTCCATCTCCAGCCTCTATATCCTGAGCTTTAGAAAGCTCAACCAACTGAATAACAAAACAACCATCTTCAGTTTTCAAATTGCATTACAATAAATTATACAAATATATTATATATCAAATTTGGGACTTTTTAACATTATGAGGTTCAATTCATAAGAATTAAATGAATCATGATTTCTTCTTACCTCATACTTCTATGATTTTTTAAACACAGCACTGCAGTATCAGCGACCCATTGTCACCATCGTCAGCTGTTTTCACGACTGTCAATTTTTTCTTTTGCTGGTAATTATCCAAACTGCCATCTGGTGTTCTTTTGAAGGAATTATTTTCTAAACTGCCATCTGGTATTCATTTGAATTAATCATTTTCTAAACTGCCATCTGTTGTATTTTTGAAGAACTTTGTAATCAAGCTTGGTTCGTCTGGAATCTCAAAGTTCATGGTTCTAGTATGGTTTTTTTGGGAAAAAATATATATTCAAAAAAACCATACAAGAACCATGAACTTTGAGATTCCAGACGAACTGAGCTTGATTACAAAGTTCTTCAAAAATACAACAGATGGCAGTTTAAAAAATAATTCCTTCAAAAGAACACCAGATGGCAGTTTGGATAATTACCAGCAAAAGAAAAAATTGACAGTTGTGAAAACAGCTGACGATGGTGACAATGGATCGCTGATACTGCAGTGCCGTGTTTAAAAAAACTTAGAAGTATGAGGTAAGAAGAAATCACAATTCATTTAATTCTTATACAAATATATCTCATATTAAAAGCAGACCCCCTATTCCTTAATTGTATGCCATCACTAGTGGATACCATGCTCAACTAGACTCATGGTTCACGAGTTCAAACCATTTGACGACCAATTAATTTTTATAGAGCATA
This sequence comes from Diploptera punctata, assembly GCA_030220185.1. Classification (NCBI taxonomy): domain Eukaryota; kingdom Metazoa; phylum Arthropoda; class Insecta; order Blattodea; family Blaberidae; genus Diploptera; species Diploptera punctata. The sequence continues at coordinate 109,346 of JASPKZ010008392.1, forward strand.
AAAATCATGAGTTATGGTTTTCTTCAGAAGTGACAAATACATAAGTCCCATGTTGTAGATTAATAGTAAGTAATAGTATATTATAATGCGAAGTTGGGAAGTGGTTTTTACAGAAGTGAGGAAATGATTAAAAACCAAGCAACAGCAAGATTTTTAATTTTCAAGATTCTGTAAAACACTCCACAAAGTGTGTTGTACACTATTTTTTGTATGAAGGTGTTTTCAAAATAATAAATAATAATAAAATAATATCTTCGTTGAAAATATCTGTATTCATTATAAACAACTGACTGGCGTTAGCATTCTGGCTAATGTATATATGCTCCATCCATCCATAGTAATTCTGCCTGAGGGCAGGACTTTCACTGCAATCATAGCATTTTCATGCTATGCTTGCAGCTTTACTAGGGAATTGTAGGTGTGGTAGCTTCCCGTTGCTTTCCACGCTGGTGAAGGATGATGATGATGATGATGGCCATATGATTTCATGGACTGTTTGGGCCTTAAAGTTTTCCTGACATTTATCTTACAGGTGAGGAAAAACCCCGATAAAAACCTCACCCAGAAAAAACTGCCCCAACCAGGGATCGGACCCGCCCGGGCCCGCTGCATGACAAGGCAGCACGCTAACCTTGAGACCACAGCGGTGGACTGTATATATGCTAAATACCAAAAATAATTTAGTTAAGACTACAGCTGGCCATGACACCAATCAGTCATAAAATGGCAGCAAAAACGAATTTGTTGTTTTATATTGTTTCAAATAAAGTTCAGTTCATAAAAAATGCAGTGATTTGTTTCGTATAATACATATTAACACTACCTTTCGGATATATTTTTTGTATATATATTGTACGTAGTATACATAAAGGGCAGTGGTTTTACTTCCTGCACTAGGAAGGTAATTTGTAATATTACAGTATAGATATTTAGTTATTTATAGGTGCTGAAGTCTGGCAAATTCCTACCAGGGAAATGAAAAGAATTTTAAGTACAGAAATGGATGTTTTAAGAAGATCAGCTGGAAAATCTAGAATGGATAGAATACGAAATAAAGAAATAAGGGAAATTATGGGTGTACAAGAGGAGCCGGACATCATAGAAAAGAAAAGATTGCAGTGGTATGGTCATGTCAAACGAATGCCAGAGCAAAGATTGCCAAAAATTGTTATGGAATGGATCCCAATGGAAAGGAGGAAGACCGAAGAAAACTTGGATAGAAGGGGTACAAGCAGCTATGAATATCAGAGGAATGGAGGAAGATCAATGGATGGATAGAGAGGAATGGCATTTGGTTTCCGGAAGACGGCAGCAGCTGTCATGATACCGGATGATGATGATATAGGTTGGCAACCCCAAAATTTAAAAAATTTAATTTTCAATCATGGTCACCATTCCTGTATGACAGAATGCACTATTGTGCAAAAAAAAAAAAAAAATTTTAAATAACTATGTAACACTGGCACTACTAAACTCAGAGGTTCATGCCACAAGGACATAAGCTTTCTATACATCCCTATCCTGAGCTAATGTTTTTCAATCATTCCCTGTATAATTTACCTCCTCGAAATCACGGTTAATATTATTCTCTCGCCCCATTCTTGGCAATGAATACTGGGAACTTTCCTTCTAGTTTTTAATTTCCATGCCATTCTTTCATTCCCCATTTGTGTCACATATCTATATATCCCTTTCCTAAGCTAATGTTTTTCAATCATTCTGTGTACAATTCACCTCCCTCAAATATTATTCTCTATAAAGAGAAAAATGATATGCTCAGACAGGGGTTTGAACCCAGGACCATTGGCTTTCTAGACCAATGCTCTACTGCTGAGCTACCTGAGCCTCCAATCTAAATACAAATTTTTCTCTTACACATTGTTAAGTCCCAAGTGCCGAATGCTACGAGCATTTGCTCGATTATGCAAATGGTGGCTTCTTATTATTCTCTATCCTCATTCTTGCTCTATCCTCATTCTTGGCCTACCTACTGGGCAATTTCCCTGTAGTTTTTCTTACAAACTATTTTAATGCGGATTTCACTTTAATACAGAAAGTGAAAGCCTTAGCTAACATATAAAAGAAGCATGTTGAAACTTACCATTTTGGCAGCTGGATGTGTAACACTGATTTGTTTCAAAATTGTTGCTCCATCATTAGTAATCGTTACTTCTCCATTACCAGTTTGAATCTGAACAAGAGAGAAACATTAATCAAATTTAATTACCTGTTTGTAGAAATTTTACCACATGTGTGTTATTATAGTAACAAATTTCTATAAAATATAGAATTAGCTTTTAATAAAAAACATGACTTTCTACAAATTTTAGAGATTGGACTTGCTTATATTAATTTAGCTTATGTTTGGTTTGTGAATTGTGTGTTTTGATGTAATAAATTGTTTTCACTTATACTTGATTATTTCCTGTAGTTCCTAAGTGGAACACAGGGCAGCAGTAAGTTCCACCAGCGTACTCTACTTCCAGTCATCCATTTCACTTCCTTCCAGCTTTTTCCTCTTTCCTTTGCTTTCTCTTCTACTGATCGCTTCCATTCTTTCCTAGCTTGTCCCTTTTCTTTCTTACTCCTTGCAGGTTCCAATCTAGTGCAGTCTTCTCAATGGCTCCATCTGGTTTTCTCAACGTGTGGTCTATCCAATTCCACTTTCTTTGTTTTATTTGGTGACATATTGGAGATTCATTGGTTTTTTTTCACAGTTCTTCATTTGATATTTCTGGCCATCTTATATTTAAAATATGCCTCAGGCATCTGTTTACAAAGGTCTACATCTTTTTATTTGTTGCTTCAGTAACTTTCCATGTTTCGAAACCACAGAGGAGGACTGATTTTACGTTGGTGTTGAACAGCCTAAGTTTTGTCTTCAAAGAGATAATTATTTTTCCATATGGGTATAACTGTACAAATGCTCCATTGCTAGTCGAATCCGTCTTTATAACTTCTTCTGCTCCTCCTGTTTTGTAACCATACATCCTAAATACAGGAAGGTATCCACTTCTTCAATTTCTACATCATTTACTTTTAATTTATTTTGATGGTTATAATTTATCTTTATCTTTTGTTTTAGAGGAGTTTATCTTCAATCCAACATTCTTTGCTTCACCTATATATTTTGTATATATTAACCACCCTCAAGGGATAGTGTTAATAACATTAATAATAATCCTATGGCCCGCGTTGCATTGATGTTTCTTCTATTTGGCACACAATACAAATAACTTTGAGCAGTTCTGATTAACGGCTACAATTTTTTATTTTTCAGAACCAAACTCGGCATACAGCAATCAATTGAAAGATTAAGGTTGAGTTCATTAATGATCGAGAAAACCAACTATAATGACTGGGGGACCCAACATGCTGACCACATGTCACCTCTACAGTGGTTGGATGATCGTCTACCTCTGTGATTAACACATGTGGATGTGAAGCCAGCACCCGGCTGATAGGCCAAGGACCTTCTAGACCTATCGCACTATGGAGTTTGTTTCGGAGTTCATTAACCAGCAAAATCATACCAATAGGAGTAGATTTCATCTAAAATGAAAATTTAAAAATTGCTCTAGCAGCTGTAATTTGAGTTTTTAATTAACACAATTCCTGCATGATGTTTCCAATAAACTACAAAAAACTGAAAATCGACAACAATAGTTACAAACTTTTGTGTATATGATAACTAAACTAATGGAAGAATATAAAAAATGGGGACTGAATATAAATTTACAGAAAACAGAATATATGTGTTTGGGAAAGGATGTGGATGACCTCATAATCGAAACAGGGAAAATAAAAAAATGTGAATTTTTTTAATATCTTGGGACAATAATTACAAGTTTAGGTACCTGTGAGAGAGATGTACAGACTAAAATTGCAATGGCAAAAAAATGCAACTAAGACATTACATGGAATAATTTGGAATAAAAATATTACAAAGGAAACTAAAATGAAAATTTATAAGAGCATAATATAGAATATTTTGTCATATGGAAGTGAAACTTGTCTTTGACGGAATTACAAAAGAATAAAATTAGAACAGTTGAATTGATTATTTTAGAAGAAGCCTCCAAAAAAACAAGACAGGATAAAATAAGAAATGAAATTCCTTTGGAGAGAAATGAATGTCACCACATCTGTTGTTAAGAGGATTGAAAAATCAAACGCTTAAATGGTATGGCCATGCACAAAGAATGGAAAATGAAGATGGCCAAAAAAATATATACCAGTGGTCACCCCCTAAAAGAAAATAACGTGGCAGACCAAGATGGAAATGGAAAACCTACGTCAGAACTATAATGGATGATAGGAATTTGGAAGAGGGAGATTGGAATGATAGAGATAAATGGAAATTGAAGATGGCAAACCTATAAGTGGGGGAAAGCCGAAGAAGAAGAAGATTTTGTTTTTTAAAGTTATCATAGAAGCAATAAAAAAGATACTTTGTTTTTGAAATTGACATTATGATTCCCACTACTCCACAGAAATTATTTCTGAACGTTGTTAGCTGCCCTACACAATCTAACACTAAGTTATTTTGAAAATTACAACAGTTCATTAATGATTTCTCAGAGAAGATCCATCAATAGAATAACTATACTAGTACTGTTAGCCTTACCATCTTGTCCATGCCCCTGGGTCCCAAACTGGTACGGATAGCATCTGCCAACAGCTGGAAATCAATAAAACACACATCTCTTTGATACAGTATTTATATTTTTTACATTGTTTTTCCACTATTGTTCATTATACTTACAAAAATAAATATATTCATGGCAAAAAGCTCCAAAGAACAGGCAGATGTGATTGCTGTCACAGTCCCATGGTTAACATGACAACAGTTCTTTTCAATCTTAAATTTCAATTATTTCTCATCATCAAGTACGAATCCAGTTGTCCTCACAAAGCTGAATGAAAAAAAAGGGGGCACTCTAGCATTCTAGCATTCTGCCTATTAGCGCTTATAAGTTTACAAACTACTGTGATACAAATATAATCAATTATCTTCAAGATTTTTTTAAATTATCTTCAAGTACATCTTATGCTACCAGCCTAACACAAGTTTGATAATTCCATTAGATGAAATATGTCATGGTTAAGGTGAGTGATTTTTAATATTTTAAGTTTAATGGCTATAAGTGAAAATCCTACCGTATTTACACATTATAGGCCACGTGCGTGTATATTACGCGTACCCAAATTTTGCGATAATAAATTGGGGAAAAAATATTTGTCTGATATTTTCGCTAAGAGTCAGTGCAAAAGACAGAAGTAGGCCTACATCACTTTTAAATCTGGCAAGGTTGTAAATTCCAAAGCTTGTGTTTACCGGCTATATAACGGTACATTCGGGCTACGGCTCAGTCATTTACACAAGGATAAAAGGGACGGTTCAGTTGGGCAGTTATGGTATTCATTGTCATTCCTGTTCACTGTGTATAAACATGGGTCGGTGCAGAACAAGCTATACCTCCAAATTCAAGCTACAAGTGTGCCATATACAACAGCAGAACATGGAAATAGGATAGCAGGAAAAAGTTTTGGTGTGGACGAAAAAATGTACGATGGTGGCATCCAAACAAAACATGCAATTTAAAAAACACTTCACAACAACGACAATCTTCCGCGGAAAGAAAGTGAAATATACTACAGTTAGAAAGAGTTCTCCTGGATTACATACGAAAAACAAGGGCAGACGAATTTGCTGTATCCATCGAAATGATACAGTTTGAAGGCCTTAAGATAGCAAAGGAATATGGAAATCCCGTGCAAGAAGTATAAGGCAAGTTATGGTTGGGAAAGGAGATGTATGACACGTCACGAACTTGTAATTCAATGGCATACATCATAGTGAAGAAATTCCTGATGTTTACCAGGAGAAATTGATCGCTTGTTGGAATATTTGTAAGGTATGTGGGTCTTGTAATTAGTTACATAAAATTTTCTAATATGAAGCACATTTACTAGTCATTTCATGTATAAGCCACACCCTAAATTTTGAAGCTTATATTTTAGGTAAAAAAGTGTGGCTTATACATGGGTAAATATGGAATTCTAGTAAATTATCAATTTTTGGAACTTTTTCATAATAAAGCTAAATTTCTTGGCAACCTCCACATTCCCATAAGGTTTGCAATCCTGCTCTACTCTACCATAATTCATATATACCCATCACATACGATAATATTGACAGATCAAAATTTAAATACGTCTTTCCTTGACCCCTGGCAGGGGGAGGAGACCCGATTCTGTAATCAACATTATTTCGATTTTTTGGTCAACCAGAAGTTTATATTTTAATTCTTCTGGGTTTGGCATAATTTCTCATATTATCTGTCATGGTCTAGGAAATTTAACTGTTCTTGTTTATTCAACTTTTATAGAAAATATCACTATGAAGTTCAATGTAAGTTTTAAATTAAAATTCTTTATACCTCATCTCATATCCAGTCTTCTAATTATACTAGTTTGAAAACCGAGGTAGTTTCATCTTCAGTAATCTCATCGATTGATGTTATGTCAGGAAAACTTCATCTTTCTGAATGTGTATAAGCAATAGAACTTAGAAAAATTCTGATCGACAAATACTAGACTTTTTCCAAAATGTATAAAGTACAGTTTTAAATAGCATGAAACGTTATTACAAATGGTAAAAGTGTGTAGTGCAACAGTGATATAAGAATGTTGTATGGAAACTCATGAGTAACTAAACTTGAGCCCAGGGTTTGAAAAGCATGTTTGAGAATTTATCACGAAGGTTGATACCAACTACACTGATCATCAAGAGTCCAGATTTTTATGTAATATTAATCTCCAAATATGTAGTAAAAATAGTCAAAATATGTATTATTACATTTTTATTATAAAGAATAAAAAAAATTTGTTTTAACAAAATAGTGTATTTCTTTGTCCAAGCTTTGTTTTGTTATGAGATATTTGTCTCTTAAAATTCACTATTTAATAAGAATGTTGAGGTTAATATATGTATACTACAAACAATAAAGTAACAAATAATCCTGAAGCATCTTCGTATAAAAGGTATAATTGAATGTATTTTAACATTGGTCCTGAACATAAATTAAGATATAATAGGTCCTAATATTACTAAAAAAACTAAATATTATAAAGAGCGGAATATATATGAACTTACAGTTAATTTCACATAAATTTACTTTTTTTTAGATGTTTAAATATTTTATGCATAGCTCTCAAAATACAATTTTTGCACTTCAAAATATATTTGTTGCATAGTGTCCTACAAGGTAGTATAGGCCACTATTTACTGTCTGTGGTAATAGGCATCATCGATAGTTATCCACAACCAATTTTTTTTTCAGATAACGATGAGGCCGAAGACATTTTCATCTGCATTCACTGACATTCAATCATAGCAATACAAGCCTACTTAAGTCAAAACTTGTAAAAAAACTGAAAAATGCTCAGATGAAATCATAATATTCCACACTTAATTTAATGCACCATATCTGTGATCTATCCTGAATTCCTCAATCCTCCACAGGAATATGCAAAACGTGGAAAAGTATTCAATTTAAAAAGAGTTATCTTTAACAATAACAGGGTGAAACAACGTGCACCCTATAATGGATTACCCTGATATAGAAAATAGCAGAAAACTATTAAACCTCACACCACCTCATATACTCACAATCTCATGGTGATGGGGAGGAGGGGGAAAACCTATTTTAAATATTTTAAATCGATTTCAAACGATACGAAAAATAACTGAGGTTAAGGTTTTCCAAGAAAACTATAGACCTTAACGTAGGCTTGTAGTATCATTGAATTGTGGGATATTTGCATGTAATTTTTCCATACAAAACTGTATAAGGGTTTGCATTGTGTTTCAATGTGAGGTAGTCTTTACCAGCAGGATTGGGCTAGACACAGTATAGAGATATGACTACGACCTGTCCAACCATATGGGCCTCCAAAAAAGAGTTGAGAACAAATCATACAGAAATTTACCTGTTTATTGTAGTACTGTGCATAGAAAATTTGTGAACTTACATTTGAAGACCATTTATTGTAAAAATTTACGTAGTAATGTAATGAATATAATGTAGAGTTAAAGAGTTAACTCCACTAAACGCAGCGAGAAATGTTCTTAAGTACCCAGACCAGACACCATGCGCATGCACCAACAAACTCGAAGCGGTTTACACTATGGAATCCCACGATGCAGCTAACATATACACATTTAACGAACCCAAAAGCTAATCTAATGCAATTTAAGTACTCTAATCTGTGAAAGACAACATAAAAGCTAACCTAACACAATTTAAGCACTCTAACCTGTGAAAGAATGCAACACCCAAAAATTTCAAGGAATTAGACAAAGATTTATTTGCCTGTTTATCAAAAACATCTCTTCGTGGTATAATATGAAGTTAGTAAGTTATGAAATTCTGAAGTACATACTGTATTGTAGCTGTACTGGACATGTGTTGTTCGTTAAAATCAATATGGCTGACACATCTTCATGTATGTAGTTAAATATCATACAAAAAATATTGAAATAGTCGTTAGAAAAATACAAAATTTATTGTAAAGGGTGAGAAATGATTTGAAAATAAACCCCTGTTTGCACATGTGTGACGTGTGTGTCTGGAACTTAAAAAAATTTCTCACTGCACTTAATGGAAACTTCAGCCAATACGTAGCAATGAGTATCATCATCATCATGAACAAATTCGTTTTAGGCCATGTGGCGCTGTACTGTAATAAGCCTATGCGATAGATGGTGCTTGATCTTTCCACCGTGTTTGGTCTTCTTGGTCCTTGTCCAGTTTGGGTAATTGGGGTACACTGAGTAAAATATGTAAAAAATATGAAATATGAAACTTGATATATGTGAATCATCGGAGAAGAACAAACAGTTTAACTTACCCAATATATATATTAATATGTTCTAAGACCTATAGAACAACAGTGTGCATGCACAGAATTTAAAGAGCCAGCGATAACCCACACCTCGAATCACACGAATAAATCCTCACCTAGTGGGTTATCGCTGCTGTCCACATATTGATTATCGATATCGTATACTAAAGTCTATATAAACTAACGAAGATGGCAGCAAGTGACTGTAAAATTTAAATGACCAATCATTGCAATAAATCCCCAATCTATTTTAAAAGAAATATATTAATAATATTCAAATTACCCAAAAAATTTATTAAAAATGGGTGTACACTTTCCTTATCACCCTAACGTCGTTTCCAATCAAGCGATTTCCCCAACCCACGATAACCACTAGTGGGTTGTTAGTGGGTAATCGTGGGAAGAAGAGAGAAAAATCATAGACTAAGTAATATATTCTGTGGAGAGAAAATAGCAGTCAGCATCACAATATTGCTGGGATATGTTTCCAATAAGCACAGTGAGAATTTTTTCAAGTCCCAGGCAGACACCATGTGCATGCGCCAACAAACAGCGAAGCGGTTATTTACTCTATGGAATATCGCGATTTTGCAGCAAGTTCTGAACTTCTAAGTACATACTCTATGTGGCTGCACTGTTGTATAGAATATTCGTAAATCAATAGGGCTGCTATTCGTAATGTACGTATATTAAATTAATAGAAAAATATGTTGAATAATAATAAAAAATTAAAATTTATTGTAAATAGTGGGAATAATTAAAAAAATAACGTGTTGGCTATATGCAGAGCTTCTACCTGGGGACAGAGAAAAAATTCCCCCGATGTGGTAGGTTTTATGTCTCTCTCAATTCTACATTACACTCTTATGCCACTGATTTGCATAAACACTTGTAAACCACTTGTAATGGTTTAAACATTTTCCAATGATCTCAAGCTTCTTTACAATATTTTTATATTATATATTTTACGTAAAACATGATCGTGGATAAATTATACTTGCTTGCTACTTTCCATGTTGTTCCGACATGTGAAAATAATCCGAAACGCACATATT